>MJUU01029319.1:7111-32178 GCA_002080025.1 Modiolus philippinarum | reverse complement strand
AACGATTGTTTCGACATTCATTGATGTACTCTATCCATCTATCCACAGATAAGACACTCAAGTATGTAGAGTACCACTACACATTTTCAACTGACAGAGCAAAATATTTGTAGCGCTTATCCGGTACCCTTCTAATGTATGGGGGTAAGGCTTATGTTACAAAATTTTCAAAGTCATACTTTGTGCAGCCATATCTATAAATGAAACAAATGTATATATTAACATTGAAAGGATATGGAGTAAATGCACATAAGACATGACCTCTACAAATACATGATAGAACAAAGGGAAGGAACAACGCTTTTATTGTTTTTCTTCATCTTGAAGCTACCATCAGACTTTCAACAATGAGCTTTGCTTATACCTCGTTGTAAGTTCAAGACCGCCTTTTGGCACTAAATGTCGAACAATGTAGTCATATATTTAATGAAATTTTCGATCAACAAATAACTTTCCTCGTTGTCTTTAACGAGTTTTCATATTAATTAGATGGGTAATGATATAATCGCAAAATTTAGTAATGAACAGAGCAAACGATTTTATATCTTTTGTAGTTCTCATTGTTTTCAACAATAATAATTCGACAATGAGTCAACGTTAACATTTCCATTTTGTTGGTAAATTTCCTGCAACTATCAAAGAAAATTATTATATTTAGCTACCAGTAATTTAGAATTCGAATTGGAACAAAGTCTTTCACTGATTTGATTTTCAAAATTCTTAATCCAAATTTGCCAGATTTTGTATAATTTTCAAATACCACTTATTCATCTGATTTTTAACCATCAACTATAGATTGTAATTTGTTTATTGGATTGGATTGCAAAAAATTTGATTATTTTTTTTTTTTTTAGTTTTTGAAATTTTATGGTAATTATACTTAGCAAAAACACTGCATGAATTAGTTTCCATTGGAAAATACTTCTTTCTATTTTTTAAAAATCGAATTTCATTTCTGCGTGTTTGTTCTTGTGTTATGTTGTCGAATATTATTGCAGGTTTCCCGGATATCCCGAGTTTCTAACGTTGTTTACTTTTGTCTTTATATTGATGTTTTTCTTACGTAGTTTCCAGGTTAATTGCGACATGTAATTGTGATTTTCGGCCACTGCGTGTGTTTACTGTAATCTATTCTCTCGCAATTCAAATCTGCATTTGTGGGTCTTGTATTTCTGCAAGCGCAGAATACATATAGTATTTATACTTGCATCGATCTATGAATATTTTTTTTAATAGTCATACCTAAATTAGTATTTTGGAACAAAGATTTGTTTGTACTTAAATTATTCATATGCTTATTGTTCGTTCTTTTTCTTACCTCTATTGCATGCTTGGTTTTACTATGACTGTTCATGACCTTTTATTCGTATGCGCCGTGGCTGTGGTGTTCATATTGCTTATTTCTTTCAATACCAATACGAGGTCGATAATTGTTTGCTTTATTATTTGTTTTGTTTCTTTTTCCATTTTTCGTTGAATTATAATAGCTATAAGAGCATCAATATTCCTAGTTTTTAAACAAACCGAGCTTCTGTTTGTTCGACAAAGAGGTAATCAGCATGTCTGTAGATGGGTGGTTCGTCCAAGTTTTTCAAACCCGGGTTGTTCCTTTATAATAAATCTCTTGTCTGTTTGCAAATACCCTTACTTTAAAATATCATTTCTTTCCTCTCTTAACCTAATATTTTCAGCATTATCAAATTTAAATTGTCGGCATTTTTTAAAGAATCATTGCTGATTTTTTAATTTATAACACTTATGCTAGCAATTACTGTTCCTGAAAGAAATTTACTTTTATTTAGGTCTGTATAACATATATAGTTTTTTTTCCTTTTTTTGCGATAGAGTTCTTTTATTTGATTATGTTGATCAAACAAAGTTGCTAAATGAAGAATTTGTGTCGCATTTTTTAGAAATATATCAGTATGAATGATTCCCGAAATGCTCTGCACTGAGTCATATATATATCCAGATGTATGCAAAGTATCTAATTTCGTGAAACCTCCGGCAATAGTTTTATTTATAATAAACATTTCATATTTTATATCTTACATTAGTTCTCGTAAAACAAACATTATGCAATGAAAATATCAATGCTGAAAATGTTGACATTTTTAAAATGATTTAGTATGGAAAAAACGTATTTGTATCGTGACTGAATCTTTCCAGTACAACATAACATTCATTAAAGCATGGGAACGAAGCCGTCCAAAGCTATTTGATTTTAAAGAAAATGATGTTAAACATGATTTTTACACTTGTAATATACTTTAATATTTAATATACTGTAATATTTAATATACTTAATACACTTTACACGAACAATAATACTAACAACACTTAATACACGAACAATAATATGTTTAATACACTTTAATATTTTGATTTTTTGTTCTTGTAATTTCGTATTTATAATTGTTCGTGTTATTATAGGATTATACACCTTTTTAAAAGAAATTTATTGGAGTATAAACGGGACCAAGTCACTCACAACGGAGGACTTATATGATATGTTTGTGGGTGAATTGGTCCTGTTTATACTCCAATAAATTCCTTTTAAGCGGTGTTTAATCCTAATAATTCTTATAATTTGATAATAAGTAATTAAATTCTTTTTTTTTATAATGCCAAACACACGTTTTGATTCTCTTGGAGTATGACTTTATAAGGTGAACTTAAATGTAGTTCGGTCAACGTCGTCTATCGAAAAATAAACGATATCAGAAGTTGCAACCGGAAGTAAAATTAACGAATCATGTCAGCATATTTCCTATTATGCAAATTATACAAGAATTACACTTGGTTTGTATACATTTATTTCCCATGCATGTGGGAGATATGAAGATTTGTTAACCCGAGGGAATCATATTTCCCGAAGGCTTCGCCTGAGGGAAATATGATTCCACGAGGGTAAACAAATCTTCATATCTCCATCATGCATGGGAAATAAATATTTTATTCCACCACTAAGTTTGATATGTATAAATCAATGGCGGCTGTATCCAGAGGGGGTTATGCCTCCTCTCCATCTTTTCCGATTTTTCTTTCATGATCGCAAAATTGACAAAAACTTGCAAAAACTCGTCTGATTTTTTTTTCCTGAAACTCCACCTGAATCCCCATGTGTTCGAGGACCACTGCATTCATCGATGAAAATCTAATGGAGTAATAAGGACTCAAGCACTGAAAGTCGACTACAGTTAGAAAAGGGATTGTCGTTGCTGAAATAAATTTGTTTTATTGATTTTTGAAATTGACATGACAACACAAATGAACTTATTGAAAATGTACTGTTGAGACTTTATTATTCAGCTAATACTCCTTGCTAAGCGACAGAAGCTGTTCCTTAACTCGGAATACCTCTTTACTATTCCTTAAATTCACTCACTAATATTTGTATGATAACACTCGTAAAATCTAGAGAATTTCGAATGAGGGGAATATGATATTTGGACACGACGTTCAGCGGGAGACACGATGTTTTGTTCACAGTCACGTGTGACAGTCTCGACCAATGAAAATCCGTTATAAGTTAAGTTATAATTATATAGTGGAATAATATTGTATATTTGTTATATTTTGCTGTATTTTAGAAATGCATTATTGCGTTGTTTGTTCTTGTATTCTACTGTTGCAGATGTATGGTTCTTCCATGTATTTGAAGAGACTTTGTCTCATGTGCATTTACTTCATATCTTTTCATTTTTTACTGTTTATATATAGATTGAGCAATCAAATTTTTATTTTTTGGTCTTGTTTTTCTATAAATGTTTGATATCTGTGTACAAAAAAAGTGTTCATATCTAAATCCATGAAAAAAATCCAAGACAAGAATGGTGCGTTGTTCGACATTTAGCAATGAATTCCACTCAGATCAGTGTTATGGCTTTAAACTATGGGGTACGAGCAAAGCATATTGTTGAATGTCACATGGTGATTTCAAGATGAAAAAAAAATAAAAGCGTTATTCTATTGTTTTTTTTTTTTGTTGTTGTTTTTTTTTATTCATTTTAAAGATTTTATCTAATGTGCATTTACGCCATATTCTTTCATAGTTTACATAAGACCAGACTTTGTCTCTCCTGCAGTGTGAAGTTCGTTAACAGATTCCACATGCCAGAGATGTATACTTTCTTTATTTTTCATTTATTGTGTACTTGTTCTCGAGATAATTTCAAACATGGATCTACTATCGCACTTTCTTATTTTGGCATTTTAGTCTTCTTTCTTATGTTATTCTATTCTGACCACCTGTTTGTGTTGCCCACATCCAAAATTTTATAATGCCTAGATTTCTTGCAGTTGACCTGTTCAGTGCTCTATAGTTGTTTATATGCTATGATTGTCTTCTTTAAGTCTTCTTCAAGATGACGAACAACACTTAAAGCCTTGTTCCATTGCTTTGCTTACCTTGTATTTGTAGAAACGTTGTCTCATTTCCAATTACTCCTTTTTCCTTCAGTGTTTATTCTTGTGAGGCAACAGATGACGGCGGTTGTAAGAACAATTTACCAGTTATTTTCTTTTCGTTTTCTTTTTCAAGACTCATGAAGAGAGGAGTCCGTAAATGTATGTGTCGAGAAATGCTATTTATTTATTTCAGATGTGGTTTACTTGTTCTTGAGAGAATTTCTCATAGGGATCCACTATCATTCTTTCAAATTTTGTTTTGTTTTTGTTTTGTTTTGTTTTTTTTGTTTTTTGTTTGTTTTTTTTTGTAATTCCCAATTGACATTCTTACCACTTGTTTATAATGCCCTCCTGCCCTCCTCTAAATTTTATAATGTCAAGATGTCTTGCAATTGACCCGATCATTGCTCTGTGGTTGTTTATATGTTGCTACTGTCTTTTTAAGACTTCTTGTCGAGGAACAGATGTCAACAATTGTAAAAAAAAACTTTGCCATTAATTTTATTTAACGACGTTCTTGCATCTATGGAATAACAAAATTTATAGATGTGGCGTTGTGCGACATCTATCAATGAATTCTGCTCAAACCGGTGCTTGTGATCTTGAACTTACCACATTGGTGAAGTTTGCAAAGTGACTTAAACGAGGAAAACAACCACAAAAAGCGTTGCTCGATTGCTTAAGTTTACCATGTTTTTCCTTCATGTGCATTTATAGCATATCCCTTAATTGTTAATTGGTCTATGTACTTTTTCTTTGTACCTTAAGTATTGGTTAACAACGAAAGGTTAAAGAGATAATGCTCACGAGACAAAATTGTAAAACCAAGAAATGAAACAACGCTTTTATTGTTGATATCATAATAAAAATTTTGTTGATTTGTGTGTACATGTTCTATATGGTTCCTCACTGTGTTGAAGACCGTACGGCGACCCCTAGATCCTTTGTAAAAGGTCGTTTAATCCTGGAGATTGGATATTGTCTTCTCGAAATTTACCCGATTTCCTTTCTTTTTATAGTAAATTATTCATTAATTGGTCTTCTTTTTCTCATCCTTATCCTTCGTTTGGTTGAACTCTGAGTTATCGTTTCTTTTTAACTCACCTGGCCTAAAACTACATCGGCAAACGAATACCGAAGCAAGTACGAGGAAAGGGGAGATTCTAAAATCATAAATCCAAAATCACGGCAATTCACAGCAACACGAACTGACAAAGACAAAACAAATAAACAAAAATGAACAAGAACGCCACAAAACTAAAGCACTAGCAGTGTGAACCCCTAAAAAACTGAGGTATCAATAGATGCTCCGGAAGGGTAAGTATGATCCGCTCCAAGCGTGGCACCCGTCACACTGCCAGTGAAAAGTCCGGTTTGGACACAGTCGGTGTTAGTCTGTCCGGTAACAAACATTGGATGTACCCAAAAATATTTGTTCTCTTTTTTGAAACAGAAACATTGTAATGGTCTGTCAAATCGTGGTGACGACCGTAAAACTTCTGTAGTTACAATTGCAACAGTGACTGAACATACCCTTGATGTATATGTTTTTGAGACAGTAATTTCGCTCTGTTGACAAAATCGTTGTACAAACGACAGGCACGGCAATAGCGAATGAGTTGTGAAATGTACACGCCATATGCCGGAGAAGTGGGAATATTACTGCTAAAAAACGGCAAGTTCACTATTGGAATGTAAAAATCATCACGCGTGTCGTAAAGTTTTGTTTTCAGACGTCCAGAGTTATCAATGTAGAGGTATAGGTCCAGGTATGATACTGTTGATGGTGTATCAGTAGTTTCTTTAATTTCGAGTTTATTTGGGTATATAAGATTGAGGTTATCCTTAAATTGAAGATTGTTCAATGAAAGAACATTCTTTTTTATAACGGATACAGAAATAAAAGGGTTTGGCTAGCTTATTGTCTTTTTTCTGAACTTGCCCTTGCATGAACCTGGCTTCATACGATCAAGAAACAAATCTGCTAAAAGTGGAGCACAATTAGTCCCCATAAGTATTCATATTGTCTGCTGGAAAACTTGTCCTAAAATTCTACAAATATGTTATCAATCAAGAATTCCAGCATTGCAATGACATCCTCCTCTGTATACTTTTTGTGTGAATCAGTGTGATGTTTAACAAATTGGACCCCATCTTTACCTAACACTAAATATGAATATCTTCTTCCACCCTTTTTAGTACCTTTAGTTGATATTGACTAGGCATGGTAACTTGATGGTAATCGACCACATGTTACATGTTTGTAGGAATCAAAAATCGGGGAATACAATCTGGGATCTCTATCGGTAAATAATGTAAATTGTTTATTCTTGACAATCGTTTCTTGCTGCCAATTTGCTATTACTAAAATACAAAAAAAAATACCAAAGTTGCATCATAAAAACAGCAAATTTCGCTATGCTGTACACTTGCTTCAAGGAGTAGCCTCTCATCAGCAGCATTAAAATCAAATAATATGGAAAGCCATAATCCAAAAGAAGTCCAAAAAGAAGTACTCATTTCCAAAAATATCGAAATAGGGAGTCAAATTCAGTACCAAGGAATTCTACCGAGTGCCATACACGGAATAAAGCCTCAGTATTTTTAAGAAAAAAAAATTAAAAGCTTCATTCTATTGTTTGTTTTTGTCATTCATTTTAAAGATTTTATCTAATGTGCATTTACGCCATATTCTTTCATAGTTAACATAAGACCAAACTTTGTCTCTCCTGTATTGTGGAGTTTGTTAACAGATTCCACATGCCAGAGATGTATACTTTCTTTATTTTTCATTTATTGTGTACTTGTTCTTGAGATAATTTCAAACATGGATCTACTATCGCACTTTCTTATTTCGGCATTTTAGTCTTCTTTCTTATGTTATTCTATTCTGACCATCTGTTTGTGTTGCCCTCATCCAAAATTTTATAATGCCCAGATTTCTTGCAGTTGACCTGATTAGTGCTCTAGAGTTGTTTATATGCTATGATTGTCTTCTTTAAGTCTTCTTCTTTGCTTACCTTGTATTTGTAGAAACGTTTTCTCATTTGCAATTACTCCTTTTCCCTTCAGTGTTTATTCTTGTCAGGCAACAGATGTTGGCGGTTGTAAGAACAATTTACCAGTTATTTTCTTTTCGTTTTCTTTTTCAAGACTCCTGAAGAGAGTAGTCCGTAAATGTATGTGTCGAGAAATGCATCGCTATTTATTTATTTCAGTTATGGTTTACTTGTTCTTGAGAGAATTTCTCATAGGGATCCACTATCATTCTTTCAAATTTTGTTTTGTGTTTGTTTTTGTTTTTTTGTTTTTTTTTTTTGTAATTCCCAATTGACATTCTGACCACCTGTTTATAATACCCTCCTCTCACAATTTTATAATGTCAAGGTGTCTTGCAATTGACCCGATCATTGCTCTGTGGTTGTTTATATGTTGTTATTGTCTTTTTAAGACTTCTTGTCGGGGAATGTAAGAAAACTTTGCAATTAATTTTATTTACGACGTTCTTGCATCTATGGAATAACAAAATTTATAGATGTGCGTTGTGCGACATCTGTCAATGAATTCTGCTCAAACCGGTGCTTGTGATCTTGAACTTACCATTGGGTATTAGCAAAGCTCATTGGTGAAGTTTGCAAAGTGACTTAAACGAGGAAAACAACCAAAAAAGCGTTGCTCCATTGCTTAAGTTTACCATGTTTTTCCTTCATGTGCATTTACAGCCTGTCCTTTATAATTGTTAATTGGTCTATGTACTTTTTTTGTACCTTAAGTATTAATAAACAACGAAAGGTTCATGAGACAAAATTGTAAAACCAAGAAATGAAACAACGCTTTTATTGTTGATATCATAATAAAAATTTTGTTGGTTTGTGTGTACATGTTCTATATGGTGTGAGGTTCCTCACTGTGTTGAAGACCGTACGGCGACCCCCTAGATCCTTTGTTAAAGGTCGTTTAATCCTGGAGATTGGATGTTGTCTTCTGGAAATTTACCCGATTTCCTTTCTTTTTTATAGTAAATTATTCATTAATTGGTCTTCTTTTTCTCATCCTTATCGTTCGTTTGGTTGAACTCTGAGTTATCGTTACTTTTTAACTCACCTGGCCTAAAACTACATCGGCAAACGAATACCGAAGCAAGAACGAGGAAAGGGGAAATTCTAAAATCATAAATCCAAAATCACGGCAATTCATAGCAACACGAACTGACAAAGACAAAACAAATTAAAAAAAAAATGAACAAGAACGCCACAAAACTAAGCATTAGCAGCGTGAACCCCTAGAAAAACTGAGGTATCATTAGGTGGTCCGGAAGGGTAAGCATGATCTGCTCCAAGCCTGGTACCCGTCACACTGCCAGTGAAAAGTCCGGTTTGGACATGATTGGTGTTAGTCAGTCCGGTAACAAACATTGGATGTACCCAAAGATATTTGTTTTCATTTTTGAAACAGAAACATTGTAATGGTCTGTCAAATCGTGGTGACGACCGTAAAACGTCTGTAGTGACATTTGAAATAGTGACTGAACATACCCTTGATGTATGTTTTTGAGACAGTAATTTCGCTCTGTTGACAAAATCGCTGTACAAAGGACAGGCACGGCAATAACGAATGAGTTGTGAAATGCACACGCCATATGCTGGAGAAGTGGGAATATTACTGCTCAAAAACGGGAAGTTCACTATTGGAAAGTCGAAATCATCACGCGTGTCGTAAAGTTTTTTTTTCAGACGTCCAGAGTTGTCCATGTAGAGGTATGGGTCCAGGTATGATACTGTTGATGGTGTATCAGTGGTTTCTTTAATTTCAGGTTCATTTGGGTATATAAGATTGAGGTTATCCTTAAATTGAAGATTGTTCAATGAAAGAACATCATCTTTATAACGGAAACTGAAATAAATGGATTTGGCTAGCTTATTGTCTTTTTTCTGAACTAGCCCTTCCATGAACCTGGCTTCATACGATCAAGAAACAAATCTGCTATAAGTGGAGCACAATTAGTCCCCATAGGTATTCCCATTGTCTGCTGGAAAACTTGCCCTCCAAATGCTACAAATGTTATCAATCAAGAATTCCAGCATTGCAATGACATCCTCCTTTGTATACTTTTTGTGTGAATCAGTGTGATGTTTAACAAATTGGACCCCATCTTTACCTACCACTAAATATGAATATCTTCTTTCACCCTTTTTAGTACCTTTAGTTGATATTGACTAGGCATGGTAACTTGATGGTAATCGACCACACGTTACATGTTTGTAGGAATAAAAAATCGGGGATCTCTATGGGTAAATAATTTAAATCGTTTATTCTTGACAATCGTTTCATGCTGCCAATTTGCTATTATTAAAATACAAAAAATACCAAAGTTACATCATAAAAACAGTAAATTTCGTTATGCTTTACACGTGTTTCAAGGAGTAACTTCTCATCAGCAGCATTAAAATCAAATAATATGGAAAGCTATAACCCAAAAGAAGTCCAAAAAGAAGTACTCATTTTCAAAAATATGGAAATAGGGAGCCAAATCCAGTACCAAGGAATTCTACCGAGTGCCACACTCGGAATGAAGCCTCAGTATTTTTAAGTGGTTATAATTTTGATAAAAACAGTAAATTTCTATAACACGCAAGATAAAATTTTCATGTAAGACAAGTCTGACTATTGGACTTGTAAATACCCTCGGTGACCTCTGGTTCACCAGCAGTGGCATCGGCCCAATGATTCAAAATACAAAAAATAACAAAGTTGCATAAAAACAGTAAATTTCGTTATGCTGTACACGTGTTTCAAGGAGTTTCCTCTTAACATGTAAGAATTTTAACATGGCAGTAATCTACCAGATGAACGACTTTACTAGCAATTAGCTGTCACCTCAAATTGATCATTTAACCCCGTGGGAAAATCTTAATTGATCAATTGCCACCAGGTGAAAAAGACAGGCTCATGCGTGAGCATCTGATTTGTCGCCTAATTGTTGGCACTTTGGGTATTCATATCAAAACTGTTTTGCATTTTTTTTTCTTGGATTTTGTCTTCAAAACTACTTTGCATCCGGTCAATGTTTGCTGTCTTTTATGACATTTTTTTATTTTATTTTTATTACTTTTCTTACTAAATTATTTACTTTTGACGATGTGGCTGCCTTTTACTTTTTTTACAAGCCGAGGGTTCTGTTAATTCAATGCTAGCATATTCTGTCACATCAGTCCACTGGATTGCTACATTGCCAATAGTTTCAAAATATTCCAGGTGAAAAAGCCAAGTAAAACATTTATGGTTGTTCAACAAAGAGAAAATATGTTTATCTGTGTAGAATAGTGATTTCTTAAACTATAGGAATTGCCCATACAACTTATTCATAGGTCTTATTGCAAATACATTTTCTTTCCATTATTAGTTTTTACAATTCTGAATAAGAGAAGTATTTTGTTAATAATTTTTACTTTTAATTTCTTGACCTAATTGTCAACATTTTAAAAAATTATATTTGGCATGAATTAATAATAATTATGCATACCAAGTATTGTTCATGTCCAAAAATTCTGTTTTACTGACATTGGTATTTAATTCTTTATTCTGCATGATAAAGTTGCTATGATTATTTTTTATTAAACACGATTGCTATATGAAGTATTTGCATCTAAACTTCTCAAACAATATATCCGTAAAACGATTTCCGAAGTGATCTGCTCATAGTAAAGTAAATCCAGATATTAACTAAGTATGAAATGGAAAGCATGATATCAGCAAAATGTCTTCAATCTTCTGTGAGACCGATCCATCTCAGAAAAATATGATTTGTATCTTTTCCAAATATTTCCACTAAATACGCTACTGTCGTGGGAATCTCGCCAACTAAGAACACACCAATCAACAAACAAATCATAATAAGTGTTGTCTGATTTACATTGTTTTGCTGACTTGAATTTACGACGCGGTTTCTAGAACACACTGTGTACATACAGTATGACATTGAGAGACTCATGATTATCATTGGCACGATCTGAAGCACAAAAAGACGACAAAGGTGGAAAATGTCCACAAATTTTTCTTGAACCAAGATTGCATGTTGCAACCTCGTACGTGTTGAGTATAATATTAGTCTGAAATATAAAGAAAAACATTTTCTTCAAAAATGGACGTGAATATCATAGACTATATCGCTTACTGACAATTGCATTTCTGTAAAAGTACTTTCACATCATCAATTATATATTATGCTCAACAAATACTTAAAATGTCTACAGCCTTTCTACAAAATGTTATTTTTCCTAATATGAACTCTCCAGTCAATCAGCGGTACAAAAATATTTTTCCACTCCCGGGAAGTCTAAAAAAGAAATTAGTAAGGAAATCCGGTGGGTAATAAATGAGTTTTCTTAAATGCCTATACCGTCACGTGAAAAAAAAACATCAATTTATTGAACCATTTCATGCGCTTCACATAATTTGTTTCATTCATTACTACATTAGAGTTTACCTCATGAACTGTCTCTTGGCCGTAGGTACCGTTGCTCGGCGAAAACATTCTTAGGCAATCTTGTCCTGATTTCCACCGATTGATCTTAATCTCTACTGCAACAATGAATAAAAGTCAATATTTAAAAAGATTGATCGCATCCCAAAAGATGAATAAAAATTCATGAAAATTGTTAGAAAAATCAGTTTTTGCATAATTCATTAGTTTCCATTGGGTGGCGAATGGAGGATTAACAAATAATGAGTGAAAGTGAAAAATCACTGTTATTCGTAAAAGGCTAGAAACAAAATAGAGGATAAAAAGCCGTTCTGTTTAAGTTCAGCTGAAACAAAGGAATTTAAACACCTAATAAATTCAAGTTTTAAGATACACTATTTTGTTTTCGAATGTCTTCTCATTCAGAGAAAGAAAGCTTTCCATTTTCCCTGAAATTTCATAATTTTTATTTGATAGAGTTGTCAAACATGAATCTCTATTGTGGCACTAACTATTATGTTGAAACAAAGTTATCAAAATACTAATCCAGTTATGAAATAGTACAATAAACATGAATTGATATTATTGCCACAAAAGGATAAAAGATACTTCATGCATTGTTTGTGCTTACATAGAGTAGTAATAACCTAAAGTGCGTTAGCCCTATAGATTGAAACTTTTTTGCCTAGTTTGGTTTTTAGTGTGAGTCTTTTTGTGTATTTATTTTTTGGCCGTTCGCCGCACATGGGGTGAGGGTTTGGGTCTAGGAAAACAAATTTAACCCCACCGCAATTTTTGCGCCTGTTCCGAATCAGGAATATGTTGGTCATTGACTTGTCCTTGTCTTCTTATAAAATTTTGGTTTCTTGGTGTTTGGGTTGTTGGATGTGGTTTGTTTCCATTTATTTATTCACTTTTTACCTTTTTTGGGCCATTTAGGGCTTGCTATAAGGTGTGAGGTTCCTCACTGTGCTGAAGACTGTAAAAACTGCCAAAAACTGTTAGCGAATCAAATTTCTTTCAGCACATTTTTGGTATTTCCCTCTTCAAAACTCGAACGTGCGCTGTTGCCTTATCTATCGCTTCAGTGCACTTTATAAATATAGTGCCCCCCTAAAATCTCTGCAAATAAAAGTGATAAATCAAACAAAGCAGATTCATGAAATATGAAATTGTACATATTTTTTTTTCATTTATTATTATATATTTTTTTCTAAATCACAGAAGACAGCCACTTTTTCGTCGATATTTTAGACGGTTTTAGGTAGACAAATTATTCTATTGAAACGCAGGAACCGATATAAAAAGTCAAAACTGTCCCATACTTGCTGTTTTTTTTTTTGTTTTTTTTTATCATTTGCACACTACTAAATGTTACTTTCCAGTTGGTACGTTTTGCCATCTTAAGTCTTCTACAAGCATCACATAAATAGCTAATAAACAGAGCTTAAAATGATGTCTCCGTAATCACGATTAATCAAGCTATTTGAAAATGGTTTGATTGAATCTAGCTCTGGAACTTTAGTCTATTTTCAAATCACAGCTATACGAATAGATATAGGCATTTGTGGTAATAGGAACTTCAAGTTTGATCTTTTCTTACACCTGGCAAACTTTCGCTGGTACAATTTGAAAAGAGAAGCTAAAACCAGGAAATATTTTTTTTTTCATTTTTAAAAAAAATAAAATTAGCAATGACAAAAGATTACGAAAACATTGATTGAATTAATCATATTTCATATCTATAGGTCACTAGGCTATAACTTTTGCTTTTGTCATCACATGGCATCTGTCGTCCGTCCATCCACTTTTTCAACATCACATGCAATTTAGATGTGGAGTAAAGTAGAAGCGGTTTACCCAAAAGATGTATTTCTAGAGACTTGACACAAGGACTGGGAGAAGGAGATTTTTACTGATTGAAAAAAGAGGCAAATATACTAAAATATATGGCCCTAACAAATGTTTTTCCTTCCATTTAAATTACAAATCCTACTCTAAACGTTTGAAAACAGCCTTCTTTCAGTGTACAACCAAACACATAACACGCATAAGACAGGTCCCTATAAATCTATTGTGTTTTTGTTTTTTGTTTTTTTTTTCTTCCTCTTTTTTGTGTTTTGTTTTGTTTTGGTTTTTTTTTCTTGTTTTTGTGGTTTTTGGGTTTGTTTTGTTTTGTTTTTTCGGGTTTTTTTTTTATATTCATGTTATAACTCAAAACAAATACTTAAGGTGCAATGATGTCTTCAACAAAAAAATGCAAACACATTAGCGTCAGTATTCTCATACCCTTAAGGAAGTTCGAGCCTAATGAAAATATCAGACAGAATTTTCAAATTTTAAGATATTTTGTAGGTCTCAACTCACATTATCCGAATACAGAATAAAAATGATATGTCACCGGTCATCTTTCCATAATATCAGGTTTTGAAAATCAGTCTGAATTCAGTATTTGTTAACAATATATACAAAGAATAGATAGGGAACTGTGCGAACTTGCTTATTAATTAGCTTTCATATCAAATTACTATCAGACAGATTTTTGTTCATTTTTTGATATTTTAGAGATTTACACTTCAGCTATATGACGAGTTAATAAAATCAATATGTCGCCGTTTGATTAAGAGAGATATTTATATATTAGGCGAAATAAACAATATTAATGGGAAAGGGGAGCTAATTCGCGGAAAATATGTGCCAATCTATTATGACGTCACAATGAAAAGGCCCATTAAGGAATATTCCGGCTTGAAAATCAAGTCATTTCCGCATCCGACTCGTGTTTCGCAAATGCAATGTACTAGTGTCGATCTACCTTAAATAATTTTTTTATACAAATAACAAAATCCTCTCCGGTATTTGGAAGAATGGTCAGTCTTTTAAGCAGGAATAGTACCGTTTTGCTTTCGAGTATATATACAATTTTTTTTTTTTTTTTTTTGAATATGTAAAATTGAACTATATATATATGAAGTATTGAGGTTACCATGTGAAGTAAATCCAATGCAGACGAATTTCTACATAACACTCTGTACAATATCAATGTTGAATCTGAAGAAACGTTATAAATTGTAACTGGTCTGTTAAATTCAGAAGTACATAGATAGGAAAAAGAAGGAAACGGGGAATGTGTCATAGATAACGACCCAAAGGGGAGTAATAACAACTCAAAGCCACCATAAGATCTTCAATGAACGGTGAGGAAACCCCACACCCAACGGCAGGTCGGAGTTGGCCCCTAAATAAAGAGTAATCAAGTTCAGCGAAATAAACATCATCCTAGACTCCAACAGACATAAAGTGAACTAACTAGAAAACAGACAAGACACACGAAGGCTTAATAAATATCCTGACTTAGGACAGGCGCAAACATGCTGCGGCGGGTTTAAACTAGTTTAATTGGGCCCAAACCTCCCCCCTAGCCAATGTGATAAATAAAAAAAAGTAATTACAGTAAAATTCAGTTAGCAACAGGACTGAGTCAATTGTAAAAAAGTCAAACTTAAAGAACTAAATATACGGACATAAACATGAAATCACAACAGACTACTAGCAATAAACTGACATGCCAGCTCCAGACTCATTACCAAATTACCAAATGACAAATAGAATTATGTAGCCTTAGTATACAGCTTCCACCAAGATCCCTTCCTGTGAGGAGTTTAGCATAATGATTTAATGCATATACCAGAATACATAAACAGAAACGACACACAAAGGCTTAATAAATTTCCTGACTTATGTAATATGTTATATTGGCATGGTCGATGAGTTTGAGTCATATTGTATCAATTATGTAATTTCTGTATTTTATCCGGGCGGTCCGAGTTTGACCTGCACCGGCATGTACATAGTTACTTCCCTTTTTTTTGTAGAACCTCATGGCGAGAAGACGCCAAGTTATGTAATAATACATATTATAACATCGAATACGTGTGTTTTCTTCATAGTTCCCCCTGGAGTTACACAGATCCAGTAAACTTAGGACAGGCGCTAACCTGCTGCGGCGGTGTTAAACTAGTTTTAATGGGCCAAAACCTTCCCCCTATAGCCAATGTGATAAATCAAAAAAACAATCGTAACAACAGTAAATTTCAGTTGGCAACAGGACTGAGTCAACTGAGAAAAATGAATCTGAAAGAACTAAATATACAGACATAAACATGAAATCAAAAGAGACTACTAGCAGTTAACTGACATGCCAGCTCCAGACCAATAGAGAATCTTTCTTACAAATTATACAAATTATAGAAATGCTTACCACAGCAGATCGATTCCTTGTCTACGTCGTACTCATTTAAATGGTAGTCGTCGTAGATGAAGCGAACTGTTTACGTTTCATATATTACGTCAAAAAGTTTTTTTTTATGTAAACATAGAAATTGATTTTCAATCTGCTTAAGGGAGCACGCTATACTAGTATGTGACAAATGCATTTGCATCTTCATCATTAGGTATTCATAAGTTCAGCATGGTCCTGAAAATTATTTTCAGATCACGTGACCCCGCCACTGGTCCTGAAAATCTTCATGTGAAATTAACACCAGGAATTGCACTATGAAAGATATCGTATTGGTTCATTGAACCAAAAAAATATGAATAAACAAATAGCTATATTGTTATAGGAAAACTCTATAGAAGCCCGTTTTATAGAAATTCTGACTACCGTTTTGGATAATGGCTTTCCATATTATCTGATGTTGGGAGGTTACTCCACGAGTTACTCCCACACATGTAAAGCATAAAATTTCTCTGTTTATTTACAACTTGGATATTTTGTATTCTGAAATCACTGGATCGATAGCACTTCTTGTAAGGAGAAGTCTCGAAGGTATTTACCAAACCAGTAGTCAGACTTGTCTGACATGAAAGTTGTACTGTTTTATAAAAATTCGAATCACTTTAATACCGAGACTTCGAACCGTAAACATATTTTGCACTCGATGGATGTCCTTTGTAATGGATTTTGGCTTTCTTTTTCCATTAATTTTGGTACTGGGGACTTCTTTCGACTTTTTTAGATGGATTTCGACTTTCCATATTATTTTCTTCTAATGCTTTTGACGAAAGGTAACTCCTTGTATCAAATGTAGAGCACAACACATTTTAGCGTTATGTTGCAATTTTGGTATTTTTGTATTTTAAAATTGTAAAGAAAAAAATAGTTTCAATTTGTTTACATTGATTAAATGTTTAATTCGCTATTTATATGGTAAATACTGTAACCCAAATCAAAACACCTGTACGCTAATTGAGAATATAGCTATTTGCATTGCAGGATTGGCAAAAGTCACGCTTATTAATATAGATATATAAGTCTTGTACATTCTTGTTACACAAGTAGGCTGCTTGAGGTGTCTCAAATTTCTAGCCATAATTGGTAAATAAATTAATGTTAAATCTCAAACTGTAGCTTGTTCAATGCTACGACACCAGCATCATCTATGTTACCGAAATTTTAGTACTATTTGTTACCATTGATGTTATCTGCAANCAGATAACATCAATGGTAACAAATAGTACTACAATGTACATATTTATATGCTATTTAACCTAAAATATTATTCGATGTTGAATATCAATAATTGATTTTAATGTTTCATTAACATTTACAGACATTTTGATTAATTTCGATATCACTAATTAGTCTCAAAAGGCAAAACATATGGTACAATTTCTGATTCTCCGAAGAGTCACAACTTTGACCTTTTTTTTCCACAAAACAACGGCAGTAGAATACCGAAGGATTAAAGCACAATATTACATAAATCAAAAGTCAAGAGACAAGGCAAAAGCAAGAACACCAGAAGACTAAATATACTTTATACAACGAGAAGTAATTTGATTATGAAATTTCTCACATCGAGTTAAATAAATTTTGCAAATGTTTGAAAACGAGGCTTCATTTAACAAGATGTGAGAAATTTGATAATTAACTTGTTTAAGTTGTACAAAATGTTTCTCTAATGACGTAATGTAAAACGCCGAGGATAATGTTCCGAATAGATTTGGCGGGAAATTTCACGCGAGTTTTTCTCTCACTAGAGACGAAAAATATCTTTATCACACCGGTCAGGCGTTTGTTAAATTTGCTCGAAATTAGAGAATGTCATTTTCTAACCCATAGACAAAACAGGTTACCGGTCAGGCGTTGGTTAAATTTGCTCGAAATTAGAGAATGTCATTTTCTAACCCATTAACAAAACAGGTTAAAATCCATGGTACGTGTTACTACTCTAAACCTCAAGCAGAACCATGGTAAAACTTTTGAAAGCTTCTGTAAGTCTCTAAAGTGATCCGACAATGACGAGGACAAATTGGTACCACAAACATCACTAGCGAAGACAAAACTAAAATTCATCAAGACAACACAAAAAACTAAAACACTTACAGTGTGAACCCCCTTAAAAATCGAGGGTGATAACAGGTGTTCTGGAAGCACCATATATAACTCACCCGTCATACAAATTGTTATACAATAGTTAAACAAAAAGTGGAGATAAAGACTGTCAGCGGGAGATATCAAAATAGGAAAGCCAAAAATCTGCTAAGGACAGAGCTATGCAAGAGGGAGATACTCCTTAGTTTAAATTTTTTTTTTTTAAAATTCTTAAATTTTGATATTGCAGGTTTCTAAAAAAATCGGTTTTCGGGCCCGTACCGAAGAACTGGCTACTGGGTTGGTTTATACCCTAGCGGACTAACAGTCCACCAGCACGGCCATCGGCCCAGTGGTAATAAATAATAAAATAACGACGTTACTGCACATTTTGACAACTTATGTCTCTTCAATGCAGGTCAATTCAAAACATTTGGAAATCCATATACTGAAACATGCCGAGACATGCATAAAATCTGATAGAAAACAAATTGCCAATAGCATTTATAAAGCCAAAATCAGCAAGGACAGAGCTATGCAAGATAGAGATACTCCTGTAATTGACTGAGATGTTGATAATGACGCAGCCAAAGGCGAGATCATCATCATCCGTATTGTCATCATCATTGTCCCAAGGACAGTAAAATTTCTCATTTTCACTATTGTTTATATTTCATTGAGAGAACCAAATATTTGGAAACATTTGGGTTGCCTAACCTTCAAAAGAGGAGATCAGAAGTATTACATAATGACGAGTAGGCGGAGCTACCAGAAAATTTAACTATTTCAATATAAAGTCGTCATATTAGGAGCTGTTAACGACCAGCTTTCTGGTCCAGTTTTGATAGTGATATTCACGTCTTAACACCGTTTTTTATTCAGTCGTAAACTAGAAAATGGAAATAATCATATTTAAGGTATGTAAAGTTAAAAAAAAGCTTCAAATATAATGGTTCAATATAAGTCACAACAAATATTTAAAAAATATACATATCATTAGCTTAAATTTTTGGCTTATGAAGACCTTTTGAAGAGTTAAAGAGGGTAGAATTGTGGTGACTTCCAAATGTTTTGAGGGGCATCGGTTTTATTCCATGTCAAGACAAATTATAAGCCCTGTTGATATCTTTATGCGACACTTATGAGTTATCGGCTTGCAGACGGAATTAAGTACTGAAATTGGTTGCCATCTCTAGTAAATTGTCAGAACTACATAAATTACAGAGGCCAAGAACAAACAAGCCAATGTTTGTCAAAACAAATTTGATAATGAAGCAACAACAACCATTTGTATGGAATGCGTACGAAAACAGCTGATCGCAGATTTTATTTCTGTATAATGACCTTGTTGTAACGTTTATTGTACAGAATTTTCAAAACAGTAATTCCTGTCATGAGCAAAGATTAAATTTCGTTGTTTTAAGACATTTTTTTCATTTTTTGACGAATATGTGATTTTTTGATAATTTGAAATTGACAGTAATTGTTCATTTTCAGATTTTGTTAAAATTATTACAAAAAAAAAACAATGTGGAAAATTTCAACATATTCTAACAAAAATTTGAATAAAATTGGATTTTGAATTTTTAGTTACAATAGAAATACACGTAAGTGTTGCGTATCTTTCGATTAATGAAAGAAAAATAACAGGAAACACTTACAATAGCCGAACATTACAATCACATGTCACAATCAACCAGGGAACTGCACAAGAAAAACAATAAAATGGCAAAAAACTAACCCAGATAACGATAGGAACTCGGGATAGCCGGACTTGGTACCGGCACTAGCAACAGCCAGCGGTAGGGTTAAACCGGTTTATGGGTACCCAAACCTCCCCTTTCTCTTTCCCGTTTCCCTATAGTATAACAAACATACAAATAAAACCCAATACAGGTAGACCACTTACTCTAAGACCACAATCTTAAAAAGGAAAGAATAGACCAAACTTAAATTAGAAGGATGGGTCGAGGAGTGCTCGCCGCTAAACTGCCGGCTAACTCAAGGAGCATAGTCAGTATAGTCTGGTAATATTCAGTATAGTCTGGTTATGCTTAAAAGGCTTTTGGAATTTCGATTCCTGATCCAGCTTTGTAAAATTCTTGAACATGCCAATGACAGCTAATTTTTGAAATTAAGCAAACAATATCATATAATAGCTATTCTTTGATACTCCATATTATTCTGAAGACTAAGAATTCGCAAATGCATCAATAATTCCATATTTGTAAATTTTCTGCTATCAACGACCAATTATTTTTTCGTATTACATCTAGCTAGTAAAAATTAGAATTCATTTGGATTATTACAAAAATGTTCATCATTTAATTGTCATTTTATAATCCATATTTTGTTTAATTTCTTGAAATTCCCAAAGACATCTAATTTATTGGAATTCTAATGGGAAACCATGTTTTTTTTTATTTGCTTAAGTGAAAAACAAACTTTGTCTGTAATTTTTTAAATTACATTCCCGAATCTCTCAGAGACCAAATACCTTTCGGAAGTTTAGCTCTACCATTTGGATAAGTTTCAATTTGATCAAATGATCTTGCTATTTCTTTTTCAAAATTTTTATCTTCATTTTGGTTACTCCTCCTTGGAGGAGTGTACTGCAAAAAGTTAACTGCTTATTATGTAACTCGGGTATTTTTTTAATTGACAACTTTCCTGGTTAAACTAGCAATCACATTTCATTGCATTCTCCTTTTGCTATTAATGTTTTTATCAATCAGGGTCAAACAGATGGAGCGTGGGAGGTTGTCTCTTCCGTTAGTCAGTTCTTTACTGATGAATGTACTTGCGGCATAACAAACGTGATATAATACAAATATTACTTCTGTAATAGTTGACAAATGTCGATTCACCAGACAATTCGAAATAATCAAGTTTGGAGAAAAGTAACCGGAATCGTGACATAACAAAACAATCACAAGATGAAGGAATCAACTGATATTTCTAGGTTTTTTTCTAATAAATGATGTTTGAACGTGATTTTTCACACTCGACGTTTTTATAATGAATTGTTTAATTGTGCAATTTTTTTTGCTTTGCAGTACTTTAGATATCCGTTTCTGCAGTTTTTTTTTGTTTTTGTTTTTGTTTTTGTTTTTTTTTTCAATCTCTTGTAGCATATTTATAATTGTGCAAATCTGGATTTGTTGGTTTTATATTTGTGCAAGTGTTTGATATATGTTATATATATATTCTTGTCACGTCCTATTTGTTTATACTTTAAGTATTCATACCTCAATTGGTGTTTTGCTGATCACTTGTTTTTTTCGTGCCTAAATTATTCGTATGGTTGTTGGTCGGTCTTTTTTTATACTTATTGCACGTGTGCTTGTATTGTGAGTAAACAATGTCTTCTGTTTATCATAAAATTGTTTGCACTTTGGCATTCATATGTTATTGGAATTTTTATCAGTTTCTGGCATTTTAACACCATTTTTTTAACATCATTTCCTGAAAATACAAGGATGAAAAAATGTCTTTGGCAATAAGTGCTATGTGCTAGGCATGCACGGCAAAGGATGGTTTGCAAAAAAGCCGTTTTCCGGCCAACCCGTAATTTTGATTTAATATGTTCAAATATAACCTACATTATGTATTTGAATATTGTATAATGAAATATCAAAACCCACATGAGTTACGTGATCACGTGATTTTACTAAGATCCCTATCAAAACAATAAATTAAGTATAAAAAGAATAAAGATTGGAACGTTGGCAAAACAACAATGAACATTATTTTAAAATTAAAATAATGTGCATATTGTGCTATTGGATCCGTGATTTAATTCTTTATTTAACATCTATGTACTGACTCTGAGAACAATAGGAAGTTTATGGTTTCTCGAGACACAACTATTTCCCTATGCGAAGCAGAGGGAAATATGCGGTGTCGAGAGAAACCATATTAGAATAGCCAGTAAATAAATGTTTAATCAATGCGACGTCATCAGTACATAGTTCAACGTCCTATTTAATTACTAGTAAATAGTTCACTGTCCTATTTAATGACCAGTAAATAGTTCATCACCAGTCAATAGTCCTTGAGACTACTGACCGGCAAATTGTCTGTATCTGAAAACACATACTAAGGTATAATAATTATCAATATTTTTGTTAAAAGGAAATAATACAGTTTCACACTTTTACCCCATTTTCTTTCTTTTTCTTCATATAATTATATATCTTTGAAACAAAATATCACGTCGGTGGGCCTGAATAAAATGATTTTGTCGACTGAAACGCTTGATTGGTTTTAGTGTCGGGTTGTCTCTTCAGATTTTTCTTTTATTTTTGAAATTTTGGCATCGAATAAGACACTGAGACAGTATTATTGTCGCAATATGAATATTGTGCGCTTTATTTGCTATATTTTAAGATTATGATTACCAAATAGTATGATGTTTTATCAAATGTACAGTAATTATGCTTACACATCATTCAACACATGGCAACTCTCAGTTTTTAGCATGGCTTGATCATGAGTCCTTGGTGTACTAAGCCTCCTGCACACTTGCCACCTGACCCTTCGTAAGAAATTTGACTGATTGGAACTCATAGTTTTTTCTGCTTTCTGAAAGGAAGCCACGTATTTAGTTTTTATTCCAAGGAGAGAATCAACTCAAAACAATTATGGAGTCCTTATCTCACACTAATACATCATTATCGCAGAACAAGTTTTACATTCTGCTGCAGTCAATTCAAACATATTCTGAGGTATGCAAGGTCATTATATTTTCATTGTGAGAGCTTTCCCTACCTTTTATTTAGCTTTACAAGAAAAACCAGCAGTAACAAATGTAAGTACATGTAAAACTACAGATAAATGTATCTGTTATATTTTATCTCAGGCAATCTATTTATTATATAGATAGCCGGGATTCACTGAGAATTTGTAGTCGGAACTATTTTTTTTCCTGCCGCAGGTATTTCCCTTGTCGTCATGTAAATAAACTAACGTCGATTCTGGTTTTAATAAGTTCACGATTACAAACGGACCTTATTTGCATTTCTATTGTTATAAAACATTATAAAACAATTAAGATAAATTGTTAAAGATAAATATAAGTGAAAAATCTCAGCTTTGTGATTTTTTTTTCGTAAATCAAAATTGTTGAAAACAAACCAAATCAATATAAAAGAAAAACTTCTTATATTACCCCATCATTTCCAACCCCTTTCCCCGTTTTTTCCCAAAATTCCTCGAAAAGTTCGTCTGCTCAAGTACTCTAGTCAAAATGTCAGACGTTTTTACAGAATATGATGCAAATTTGCTCAAACAGCTGCTCTCTAACAATAGAACTTGATCCAGTGGACAAAACAATTTCAGATTTCATCATTATAAATAGTGGTGTAAACACAGTAGTTCCGGGAGGAAATAATTCAGAAAGATTCCGTGCTATTGAGTTCTCGGACACTGATAAACACTGATAAAGTTCTTGAAGAAACAGAGAATGAAAACACAAAAAGAAAAACTATTTCTGATATCAAACTCTTCAAACCTTTCTTAAAAACACAGGTGAACTCCTTGAAATTGAAAGCCTTCCTGCCGAAAATTTGAATGAAAAGTTTAGCACCTTCCTGCTGTCATTTACCAAAAATGATTGGACTGAATATGAACCATCTACCCTCAGAGGATTTTGGTGCAGCCTTGATCGTTACCTTCGCCGAAAAAATTCACATATCAACATGAATGTCCAAGCAGAGTTTGCCAAATGCAGAACGGTCTTAAAAGCAACGCAAAACAATTAAAATTCTTAGGCTATGGATACAAACCAAACGCGGCCGATGAACATAGACCAACTTTTTAAGCATGGTTTATTGGGCGTAAATTCTCCGCTGACACTTGTCAACCTCTTGCATTTAACATTTACCACTACTTTAGGAATGAGAGGGGGCAAGGAGCAAAGGGATTTAAAACTGGGAGACATAGAAATAGGAAGGGATTCGTCCGGAGAGGAGTTCATCCAACATGTGAAAGAGACACAAACTAAGACCAGAACCGATGAAGACACAACAAACACAAAAATAATCAAAATGAAATTAACAATGAAGGGATATGGAGTAAATGCAAATGAGACAAAATCTCTACAAATACACGGTAAAACACAGCAATGGAACAACGCTTTTATTGTTGTTCTTAAAATCTTAAAATCCGAATACGAGGGTTGTCCCTAAAGTTTTAGGACAGTCTCCGAAAAAATGGATAGATATGTCGAAATATAATGAAACAAGACTAAAAATACTTAACATGATCTAATGAGTCAATCTAAAAATTTCATCAGATTATAAGGTTTTTCAATTACATTTCCATCATTTTAAAATACTATAACAACTTTCAAGCGGAGCTTCGACACACGTAAAAATGACGTCAATGTTAATTTTCTCGTTACGGTCTCCATTCAACTCAACACATTTTTTGCATCTTTTTAATCAGTTATCGAATATTTTCTCATATTGTTCACTATTCATACGTAAAATTATGTTCATCATTGCAAACCTAGGANCGACTACTGTCATGCACTGTCCCGGATTGTTACAGTTCATGTCAGTTATTGACAGTATTTGGTGTTACTGTCATGCACTGTCCTTGATTGTAACAGTGCATGACAGTTAGCCACAGTATTTGAAATAACTGTGTTGCATTGTGGCGAATTGTGACAGTGCAACTCAGTTAATAACAGTGATTTTTTACCGTATATGTAAAAGTTAATTCCTTTTATCTATAATTATCTAAAATTTTCAAAATCAATCTATTTTTATAGATAAATTGTAATAGTGTTCATGGATATTTATTTATTTATTT
>MJUU01029317.1:20098-61144 GCA_002080025.1 Modiolus philippinarum | reverse complement strand
GTCGTTGTCTCTTTGACTCATTCCCCGTTTCCCTTCTTTTTCTTATTTACTTAATTGTTAGTATGATCTTGTATTTTGTGAATGTATGTTTCCTATCACTTCACAAATTTGTATTTGAAGCATTTTTCAATAATGTTTATCTTATTATGATACATATGCTTCTTATTTTTATGTCAAATGACGTGGAAATAAATCCTGGTCCTCAAGCTGAGGAAATTTCGATTTTTTTATGCAAACGCGCGTAGTATCAGAAACAAAATTGACTATTTTGATATCTTAGCCAGTGAATCGTCCGTTATTTGTTTTACAGAAACTAACTTAGACGAAAATTTTACAAATGACAACTTACTCCTTCAGGGCTATAATCTATTTAGAAAAGACAGAAACTGCTTTCGAGGCGGGGTACTGGTTTATATATCCGAATCTTTGAAAATTAATCGTAGATATGATTTAGAAACTGTTTTCGTTGAAGCTATTTGGCTTGAAATCGATTTTCTGAGATACAAACTTTTAGTTTGTGCTATTTATAGATCTCCTGGAGCAAACCAGGCGTTTTTGCAAACTTTGGAATACTCAATAGAAAGGGCATTGAATTCGACGACCAAAATCGTAATTACTGGCGACCTGAATATAGACTTATCTGTCGACCATGATAACGGCTTAATTGATATAATGAACGCTTTTTATTTTGTTAATTTAATCCTCGAACCCACCCGATTCGATCCTACAAGTGGTCGTGCTTCACTTTTAGATCCTGTTCTTGTTTCAGCTGACTGTAATGTTTCCCTTGTAGAGATTATTGATGAAATTCGAAGCAAAAGCGATCATAATGCAACAAAGGTGTTTTTAAATATTCCTCACTGTACTGACAGTAGTTATAAACGCAATGTATGGATATATAAAGACGCCAATTATGTCAAACTGAATCAAGATATAAGATCTTTTGACTGGCATACATCCCTTCTAAATTTTGATGATGTTGATGATATGTCTGAATTTTGTACTGAAAAAATTATAGAACTAGCTAAAGATTCTATACCTTCTAAGGTAGTAACTATTAGGTCAAATGACAAGCCGTGGTTTAATTCTGCTATACGTAAAGAAATTAGAATTAGGGATAGATTACAAAAATTACGACGTAAAAAACCTTCAACAAACAATCAACAAAGATATAGAGTTCAACGTAATAAAGTCAATAACATGATTATACATGCCAAAGAGCAGTTTTTCTTAAATGCTGATGGCTTGTTAGATCAACATTCTACTTATAATCCAAAATCATTCTGGTCTCTAGTAAAACATATAATGGGTAATACCAAATCTAATATTATTCCCCCGTTAAACAATCCATTTTCGACGGATATAGTAGCCGATGATAATGAAAAGGCAATACGTTTGAATACTTATTTTGCCTCAATTTCATCAGTTGATGATAGAGATATTGAACCTCCTGATTTACCCATTAGAACAGATTCAAATTAAGACATAGAAGAAATTCGAGAAAATGAAATTGTTGATATACTAGAAAGTCTTCAAATTGGGAAAGCTTCTGGAAATGATGGTATTAGTCACCAAATGTTAAAAAATACTGCCCGTTCTGTAGCTATCTCCTTAAATATTATTTTCAATTATTCGCTTAGATTTGAGAAATTTCCGATTTGTTGGAAACTGGCCAATGTTCTTGGATTATATAAAAAGGGAGATAAATCAGTTGTTTCTAATCATCGACCTACTGCATTATTAAGTTGTGTTGGTAAAGTCTTTGAACGTGTTATATTTAAGCATATCTACAACTATATGAATGAGCATAACTTACTTTATAAATTTCAGTCTGGGTTTGTTCCAGGTCATTCAACATGTCATCAACTCATTGAAATGTATCACAGAATATGTTTATCTTTGGAGAAAGGAGAAATGTCTTGTGTTGTCTTTTGTGATATTTCAAAGGCATTTGATCGTCTTTGTCACAAAGGTCTATTTTCTAAATTAAAATCCTATGGAATTCATGGGAAACTTTTTCTTTGGCTACAGGATTATCTGAAAGACAGGAAGCGGCAAGTTCTGCTTAAAAATTCCAAATCAACACCAAAATACTTGAAAGCAGGGGTTCCACAGGGATCAGTACTTGGCCCCTTATTGTTTTTAATATACATCAACGATATAGCAGATGAAATTAATTCTTTTGTTAGATTATTTGCAGATGATAGTTCTCTTATGTATTCTTCAAACGATATTCCGGAAATAGAAACTAATTTTAACAGAGATCTTACTACTCTTGATAACTGGGCAAAAACTTGGTTGGTTAATGTTAATCCTCAAAAAACAGAAGTTATGCTATTTACATTTAGGAATTATCAAGTACCAAATTTATTGTTTAATGGACAAAATATTAAAATTGTCGATAATTATAAGCATCTCGGTGTTACATTTTCTAATAACTGTAAATGGACAGTTCATATAGAAAATATTTGTAAAAGTATATCTAAACAGTTATTTGTTTTGCGTAAATTGAAATACACACTTTGTTGGAACAACCTTAACACTATTTATACTACATATATTCTACCCTTACTTGAATATGGTTGTGAATTGTGGGATGGATGTTCCTCTGGTGATACAAATAAACTTGAACGCCTTCAGTTGGAAGCGGCAAGGATTGTTACAAGGCTACCGCGATTTGCAAGTAAAGAATCTTTATTTTTTGAAACCGGTTGGGATACATTAGAAAACAAGCGAAAACGACGTAAACTTAATTTGATGTTTAATATAAATAACGACAAAAAGCCCTTTTTATTTGAAAGAATGTTTACTTGAATATTCCAATAAAGAAAATCTTCATAATATCAGGAACCGTAGTCAATATAGAATCCCATTTTGCCGTCTTGAAACGTTCTCAATATCCTTTTTTCCGTCGACTATCAGATTATGGAATTCTCTTGATCCAGGACAAAGAAACTAAGCGACTTACACCAGTTTTAAGAACTCCCATACAAAAGATAATTTTACTGTTCCTTCTTACTATTTGATTGGTTCTAGAAATGTGAACATTTGGCATACTAAATTACGTCATCGTTGTAGTCAACTGAAAGGCGATCTTTTCTTAGTCAACTTATGTAATGATCCAAAGTGTGATTGTGGTTGTCCATTTGAAGATGCTATACATTATTTTCTTGAATGTCCGATCTTTCATAACAGTAGAATACAATATATTGTTAGCCTTCTTCCTTATATTACACCAACTATTGATATTATTTTATTTGGTTCAGATATGCTTGACCAAGGAACAAACACAGTTATTTTTCGCAATGTGCATAATTTTATTATTCATTCTAAAAGATTCTCCAATTAGCTCGACTCTGTTTCAAACCTTTTCACAGGCGGCTATTCCTTCGTCTTGAGAAATGTTAGTGTAAAGATAGGATACATCCATTGAAACCAAAATAGTGTTCATTGTGAGGGGATTGAGTGTCACCATTTTAGTAAGATAGTCGGTTGTATCTTGAATATACGAGGGCAGTGTTCTTACGTGAGGTCTTAAATTTATATATATATATATATATATATATATATATATCGTCTAAAAACAATCACGGGGCTAAATGGGTAGGGACTTGTACACTCTTCCGAGGAAGTAATATTTATGCGTCCCTTTACTTTACTCACATGTTCCTGTCACACCTTAAAGGAACAAATTGACGTAACGGTGTAGATATATAGATGCATATGTAATGATATACATTATCACACTTATACATTTTTGGACATTTGATCGAATTTTTAATCTGACCTTTAACATGTTTTATATTTGAAATCAAATATTTGAGTCTGAATATACAAATCTAAACACGGATAACAGGCACACAAATGTAGATTAGTGCCCTTGTCTAAACGCCCCTCCAATCTTATAAATGTTAAAACTGAAATATGTATTCTTTGCAAATGTAAATTCTTTATATTGGTAATCAGTAGCCTAAAACTCGTATGCTGGTAAAAAAAAGCATCTGATTCACAATATTCTGTCAGTAATTTTTATCAGTTTTGAATTTTTAGTCAAAATCTAAAATTCTAACGTTAAAAAAGCGAAATTTTCAAATATAAAACATGTTAAAGGTCAGATTAAAAATTCGAACAAATGTCCAAAAATGTATAAGTGTGATAATGTCGAAATTTTAATTGTTTGTCTAAATTTTCAAAATTGTTTTGTCTTTTTTTCCATTTTGAAATTTTTATATTTTAGATTTTAAGGCAAACTTTTTGATTTTTAAAATTTCAAAAAGTTTCATGATTTTGAATTGCTAAGTGTTACTTAATTGTTATAAACTTAGTTATTATTAGAATTCAACTTATATACAGAATCGGTATTTTATAATCCAATATGAATATAGTTGTACTTTAAATTCGAAGTACAGATCCCACGTGTTCATTAAAACAGATGGGTGTACAAATTATACGCTTCACTAACATGAATATATTGGCTAGCTATTTTTTCTATTACTGTTATTGAAATTCCACTCTTTTTTTCGTATGTCTTCATTGATTAGTTTTTTTTCATATAAAGAGTTGTATATACCGCTTCAGTTGTGTGTAATTTGTGTGTAATTTGTGTTTGCAATGGAGAGGACTACTTTAGATTGCAAAAGTGGCTCCCAGTTAAAATTCTTAATTATATTGGACAATTAAAATACGTTTCAAATAGATAAATTTAAATAATTGTTTTGAACAACAAATTAAGCAGCTACTAATATCAATTGTAAACAACAATAAGACAAGTGAAAGGAGTCAATTTTATCAATAAGTTAATTGCAGTAGTTAACTTGTTCTGATTTCATCGTTACTGCAAGTGAGAACTTTCTGATATTAGAACCTGATTTTTATTCAAGCTTATTAGCTTGCTATTTGTTCCAGTTGTAGTTAATGTCGGCAGTGATCGTTCTCCATATCGCTTTCGATGGACTATTTTTATTGTTTGAAGTTTGTTGTGTATATCTATTCCTCTAATTTCTATCCTGTTTTCACATTTCCTGAACGGTGTTGAAACATTTGTTCTCCTCTCTAGAGAGGAGAACAAGTTTCGTGACATTTCCCGCCAAATTTATTCCTCGGTGTTTTTCGTCAAGTCATTAGAGAAACAGTTTCCACAACTTAAACACGTAAATTATGAAATTTCGCAATCTCGTTAAATAAATTTTCAAATGTTTGAAAGCTCGGCAAGCCTCGCTTTCAAACATTTGCAAAATTTATTTAACTCTATGTGAGAAATTTCATAATCAACTAGTTCTCGTTATGAAAACTATATACTTTTTTATTTCAAAGTCATCACAATATCTTATATTTTAAATGATCATAGTAACATTCAGGGAAATTTTCTAAAATATTTCATCAAACTTCAAACATATTTTTGCTTGTTTGGATAGCTCGACTTCTTCACCAACTTTTGATCGCACATAGCCTTTCTCTTGTCGTATAAAACTGCAGCATGCAGCAGGGGTTTTCAAACGCACCTTTGTATTTACTTCTGGCCTGTACATGACTGAAATATATATTTAGAAGTGCACGTCTTTCACAGTTCTGTCTGTATTCAAATACAATAAATCCGTTAAGTTAAATTCTTTATCAAGAGTAGATCTCATTGCATGCGCCATATTCTTCTTGTGAATAATGGAAACCCTGAAATAGACGTCATCACATTATAAAGTGTTTCAATAAATGGGTTTCCGAAATTGCATTTACTTCATATCCTTCTATTTTTATTCTGTTACTATTTCATGTCTAAAAGGATATATTAGACAGACTTTTTAATTCATTTGAATTCCGTCAATTTGATAGGTGAACACCGATCACGTGGAATACCAATGTGAAGTTGAATTTTCCTTGAAACACATTTGACCACATGTTCACGTGAATTTGTAAAATAGAATCCCAATGTACACGATGTATTTTCTTGTAAATAAATTATTTGAAATATAAAAATACAATTTTTACCCTTAATTTCATTACACCGTGCGTTCTCTTATAGGCAACAATAGGAACTAATGCTGATAAGTCGTAATCGCCAAATGAGTTTTACATTCCAATAGAAAAAAAGTAGAAAAGAAGGGAAACCGGGAATGTGTCAAAGAGACAACGACCCAAAGGGGAGTAATAACAACTCAAATTTATTTAATGATGAAACATCACCTGACTAAAATGTTCATTAAAAACGATAATTCTGGGTTTTTCCTACTATATTTTGCAGCCACCCGACATCTTCGGAGACTCTCAAAAATAGTGACTAAAATAACTAGTGTCAAATGGTATCAAAGTTTAAATAAACTAGAACATCAACGCAGTTTCAGACAAAAATACTTTTCAAATATATCTACTTATTTACAACCATGCTCAGGCAGGTATGCAAATAAACTCCTTTTTAATGTTATCTAAATAATACGAGTGCGCCTACACCGCCTCATTAAGTATTTTTTCCTTCAAACTAGAGGCTCAGAAATTGATGCTGTATCTACTCAGCCATGCATGACCAAACATTATGTTTTTCACCAATGGAGGTCTAATGATGTTCTCAACAGCACCTGTGTTTTTTGTTTTTTTTTGTCCTATTTAAATCAGTAAACTTGGCAAAGGACCTTCTACTCATCATTCCAATACAATTTGCTTCAACAGTTTCAGAGAAGATGATGAAAATGTGATTTTTCCAATAAAGTCCACTGTAAATTAAAACGATCATTCTGTGCTGGCCGCCATGTTTTTTTTTTTTTATTTTCTTTTGTCAAATAAGATCAAAATGAGCAATCTTTGTAAAGGACCTTTAGTACATCAGTCCTATAAAGTTGGATTAAATTTGCTACAGCGATTTTACGGGAGAAGATGAAAATGTTATTTTTCCATAATGTCCAATTTTAAACTATGTTCCTTGCTGGTAGCCATGTTTTTCATCTGATCAGAACGGAATGAGCAACCTTTGTAAAGGACCTTAAGTACACCATTCCTGTAAAGTTTGGTTGAATTTGCTTCAGCCGTTTCAGAGGAGAAGATGAACAGGTGATTTTTCCTTAGGGTCTAATTTCAAACTATGTTCCGTGCTGGCGGCCATGTTTTTTTACGGATCGGAACAAAATGAGTTATCTTTGTAAAGGACCTTCCATTCATCATTCCCGTAAAGTTTGGTTGAATTTGCTTCAGCTGTTTCAGAGGAGAAGATGAAAATGTGATTTTCCCATAGGGTCCAATGTTAAACTCTGTTCCGTACTCGCAGCCATGTTTTTTATCGGATCGGAACGAAATGAGCAATCTTTGTTAAGGACCTTAAGTTCATCCACCCTGTGAAGTTTGGTTGAATTTGCTTTAGCCGTTTCAGAGGAGAAGATGAAAATGTGATTTTCCCTAAGAGTTCAATGTTAAACTATGTTCCGTGCTGGCCGCCATGTTTTTTCATCGGATCGGAACAAAATGAGCAATCTTAGTGAAGAACATGAAGTACATCATTCTTGTAAAGATTTGTTGAATTTGCTTTAGCAGTTTCAGAGGAAAAGATGAAAATGTGAATTTTCCCGTAGGGTCCAATGTTTAACCTAAGTTCCGCGCTGGCCGCCATGTTTTTTATCGGATCGGAAAAAATTGAGCATTCTTTGTGAAAGACCTCTAGTACAACACTCCTGTCAAGTTTTGTTGAATTTGCTTCAGCTGTTTCAGAGGAAAATATGAAAATGTGATTTTTCCCATAGGGTCCAATGTTAAACCTAAGTTTCGCGCTCGCGGCCATGTTTTTTATCGGATCGGAACGAAATGAGTAATCTTTGTAAAAGACCTTTAGTACACCATTCCTGTAAAGTTTGGTTAAATTTAGATGACATATTTGTCGAAATATATCGGTCGACCTTTTTATTGTTTCTATTCTTTTATTCTGCCATGTGTTTTTTGTGCTTAAGGTCATATTTTAGATTTTAAATTCATCCCTTTTAACAGCTAACATGCTCATGTATCTCGTTATTTTGTCATTTTGTAATGAACCAGTTAAACCCGTATTTAAAACCTTGGAAAACGAATGTAGAAGCAACAACCCGACTGAATAATTCAGATATCCACTATACCGAGATTACACATAAAAAAAATTTCCAAATGCATAACAAAGCAACAGCCAAAAATCGTATATCCAGAATGCGTGTCAATATAGGATTACATACAGACAGAGATCGTTAATGACGAAGACGAAACAAACAGTACATAAAACAAACGCCACAAAAAGAGCACTTCCGTGTGAACCGCTTAAAACAGGAGTGGCATCAGGTGATCCAGAAGGGTAAGCATGACCAGCTTCACATGTGACATCCGTCACACTGCGAGTGAAAAGTCCAGTATAATGTCAAATTCGGTAAGTGTCAGTTAAGTAACAGTAACAAGGAACAGTAGAAACAAAAGCGGCCCGAAAGTGTAGACATTTCTATCAAACATTTAATAAAAAATGTAAAAAATATCATAACATCACTATAAAAATTTGTTAATGTTTCTTTTGCAAATCTTCCGATTCACTTTTTCATGTGCAAAAATGTGCCTTTATTATGAATTATATAAAGGTTTTGATACACTTTTTAGCTTTTGGAATGAGGTTACACTTACGCTAAAAAGCACACGAATCAAAAATAGTATGAATTAAACGTCACAGTGCAAATGGTACGACAAAAATATAGGTTTGAAAGTGACAAACTTTAGGGCATTTAATACATTTATTGGTATGATTATCTTAAGGTTCAATAAGTGCCTTTTGAGTACCCTATCCATCGCTAATAACTTCACTTGCTTAAAAGAGACGCTTGAATGCATTATTTAGGGCTGTACTCTACGTTATACTAACGTGCATCTGATAACATGTTTAGTTGTGTTGAATAATTCATATAAATACCCGTTTGATCCATATTAATACAGCGGACAGGCCTTACAATTTTGCCTTTTCTACACAGCAGCGTTCAACAAAGGATCTTGAAAAGGTTGTTGGTTTTGTTCACTTGCTTCATCTGTTTGCAAGAAAAAACTGCACTCAAAATATTTTAAAGCAATAAAAGTGTAGCATATAATTTATACCAGTAACATCTCCTCGAAAATCCATTTATCCTTATAAACATAACAATGTCATTGTCAGTTATGATTCAGTTACAAAAACGGCTGTTTCAGGTAATCAAATATTTTTTTTCTCTCCTGACCATCGTTTTTATTTGCAAGTATACAATGTCTGAATTGTGTTTAAATTTGTACATATGTGTAAAAAAAAAAAAAAAACTAATGAGTATCTACCTCGTCCATTTGTTTGTCCTTAGCTTATGAACGCTTTTTATTTAAATCCAGTCTATTTTCTATAATGATTTCATCTGCACTGAAGATGATAAATTTATCAATATGGCTATCTGGAATTAATTTAATCTAAATCTTAATTTAAAGTAACATCGGTATTTAGTTATGCATGTATAGCGTCCAATACACATGCATATAATTTAATTAGACTTCACTTTCAGAGTAGTTTCTCCTCGAAATCAAGAATTTGGTATATACAACTTGTAATAAAAGCAGAAAAGTTCTACCAAAACCCAGCTTCCAGGTTTTGCCTAAAAATGTTTAAAGGATCATGCAAATTTACATTATTCAGATTTTAAAACTTATTACAACCTGTTTATTTGTTTTTGTTGATTAAGGTTTTCTAACAATTTTGTTCATTTGTCTTCAAAATATAACCATAGATATGCAATTGTGTTTGGTTCATTTCAACATTCATTATGTAGTCACATTTTGTACATAAGAAATATATACCAATTTCACTAGTGCCTTTATCATCTTGATTGCACATAACCAGCAAACATACAATAATGCAACAAAATACACCAATGCCAAAAGATACGCCCTTTGATAAGCCTGTTGGTAAATGAAAAAAAAGAAATAGAACAAAATAAACGTCATTTAATTTTATAAACGTAATATAATTGGTAAAACTGTTGGTTTCGCAAATTTAAAACTATTTTTTATAAATAATTCGAAAAAGCAAATCATGATCTATTACTGTTTTTATTGATTTAAGTAAGTAGGATCCCGAATCCTAAAAGAATAAACCAGGATATCACAATTTTGGAGAGATAGGAAATCAAAATATGAACTCTAATTTTTCCCAGCAGAAATTTTGAATTCCAGTATGTACTGAATTAAATCTAGTACAAATCGGAATTGTAATTTGTCCCAGTAGAAATTACAATTCCAAATTGTACAAGGAGTATTCTGGTCCTTACTTGATTCCAATTAAACATAGCAATATAAGACTGTTGGATTGATTACTGATTCACCATTCAACTTACGAGAACAAATGTTTCTTAAAGGTACCAATATCAGTGCAATGGCACAAAACTGTTTTACTAACTTTATATGCGTGAATTTATTTACTTGAGCTAACGCATGGTCTTGGACACAGGCATGGGGTAATGCTAATGTGTAATTGTAATGCTCTGTAATGCATCACATTATGACAAAGTAATGCATGTAATGTGTAATGCCACATTTTCAGCATTACATGTAATTGTAATATAATGCATTACATTTCAAAAATGCCTGTAATTTAAGCATTACATGGCATTACATAGCATTACTTCTTTTCTACTTTGATACTGCTGGTAAAGCTTTTCAACTATAAAAAAATGTTTTAGTAAAATATATTGGAACTCCACGTAAATTTTGAACATTGTTTTTTCCCTTATATCTGCAAGCTTTGCAACTTATTTAAAAGTACCTGTATAAAAAAAATATTTTCTTTTCATTCAGAAATTTTATGATGAAAAACGTTTTTTTTTTTTTCATTTCTACTTTTAAAAATGTCCAATCTTTATTTTACAAAACAAACACAAAGCTTCTAGTGATCAAAGTATAATTAGTAAAAGAACAACGAGTGTCACATCTGAAACTCCTAATTCGTTTACATTTTAATTAATTACTTTCCTTTTCAAATTGGATTTATGGCTTTAAATGGTGTCAGTGTCAGTTATAAGAAATCAACCATTAAGATATATGGATCTGAAATAGAACTGAACCTTTTTCTCAAAACTACATAATTATAAAGTTCAATCTTTACATTTTGAAAAATCACATGAACTTAACACAGTGAAGGTGAAATAAACCAACATTTATCTACCCCAACCAATCTTTAGCTCTAATTTTAACTGTAAATTTCAAAATTGTCCTAGAAAAATTGTAAAAAAAGAGGAAAAATGTAAACTATAAATACACAGTAAAAGAGATAAAACAGTATATAAATTACATATAAATGCAACAAAATACAAAAGTACAGAAATCTCAACGAGCAGGATGGATCTTTTCACATTTGTTTGTAATTTTTCTAATGAATTTGCATTATTTTCAAGAGAAGCAATACCATGAGTTTAAAAAGATGAATGAATTTGGTCTTTTTCCTGCAATATAAACATATTTACAGTATTCACTGTAAATAACTTACAAATGAATGATTAACCGTTTCTTTTTTTGATAAAATTTGAGAAATGTTATGTATTAGTTAATGCATTATTTTATAAAGTAATTGTAATATAATGCATTACTTTGGAAAATCGAAGTAATTGTAATTGTAATATAATGCAAAATTTTCAAATTTTATTGTAATATAATGCATTACATTACAATGTAATTCGCCCCATACCTGCTTGGAAAGTGCGTGGGAAAAGCGATGTTATGGAATAAAAAGCAATATCAAGTTCCGATGATTGAAAAAATACGGGAAATTTGCAATATTTTAAAGACAACACATTTATGTAAATTCTAAAACCCAAGGTTTAACTCCCTCCATCGTAGTTTTATCCTTAGATATTTGATATTACTGATTATTCGGATTTCGTTTGGTTTTATGCATTTTAAACAGATTTTGTAATAACTAATATCCTTTGTTTGGGTTCTAGTGCTGCTGATGAGGAATAAATTTCCGAAAAGGCCACACAGTTCATTAAAATTATTGCAGTTGGAGTGAATATATGTTTTATAGATTCATGTTCCTTTACTTTTTTTCTTTTCATAAAACATGTTGCTTTAACTAAATTATGATCTTATAGTAAGCTACTGAAAAATGACAACAAGTGCCTATTCGAGTAAATCATTAAAAAAATTAGTAGGGAGTTATTAGAAATATTTAAGTACCACTAAAAAGTACTAAAGTAAAAAAAAATTGTAAGATCAGATTGCCTTTCCTCTAAAACATTGGGTTTTTTCGTGATATTACATTTACCAAAACCATATCATGGAAAACATTGCCTTCAATTGTGCTTACTATTATCTATTATCTATGTGAAACAATTTGGTATGTTCTTCAAATACAGAGAGCGTAACGCATGTTTATGGACATCTCGAAGAAACAGAATGAAGTAGACAGGTCCTCGCCTCAGAATATTAGCTCAGATTTCAGAGTATAAGACTTAACATTTGATAAATGAAAAGCACAAGTCTAGGGGCAAACCTTTTAAAAATTAAATGCAGGTAAAACACGGCAACAATCCAAGTATAGCATTGTTGTTAAAAATGGATAACAGGAAACACCTACAATGGCTGAAAATTATACTTACATGCAACAGTTTGCAAGGGAACTACACAAGAAAAACACGTATAAGACAAAAGACAAACGTAGACAACGATAGGAACTCGGGACAGCCGGATAATAATGTATCGTGCTAATAATGTAAGTATAGGTTCATGCAAGACTCAGGTAAATCAAGCACTCAGATGATAAGTCTAAAATTTTTACAGGCATTTTATTTAGTATAAATGATTCTAGTGACTCAGATAGATGATGTTCTGACCAATGAAGGTAAAATCTAAAGTTTTAGAAATAATGAAATAGATCAGACTATAATCAAAGTTTTACATATAGCAGACCTATTGGAAATTGCTTCTCTTTATTTATCACTATATAGGAAGTCATTTTTTTTCTCAATTTTCCAAAACAGGAAATAAGCAAAAATATATTAGAAAATTGTTTGAGGTCCACATTATACGATATTAAATGTTTCATAGCCTGCAAATGATCCAAACTTATCACATTTGGCATGATTTGTGGATGAACCTAATTTAAATCAAATTATATTTAGGGCTATCGATATGTAAACTATTCTGTATCAATATACACACCGTACGTACCTGTGCAGGCAAAATACTGATCGCCTAATATTGAAACTGGAATAACAATTACTAACAGACCCAAAATAAACGACGCAGTGATTCTTGCCGCTGAAAAAAATGTAGCAATCGTTACCTAAAGGTAATGAAGTCTTTTTTGAAATAAAGTGCAAGATTAACTTTCTGTATGCATGCTAAATCACTGTCATTTTAATAAAAAGAAAATAATAAATATTTTACTATATGGTTATTATTTAGGACAAATATTTCTTTTACTTTAAGCTTTAAAATGGAAAAGATTTGTGTGAATCCTTTCAAAGTATTTTCTTTAAACGTCTATTTTAATTCCAATGTAAAGTGACTTCCAAGTCATGTCATTTTACATTGAGATTAAGATAGTCACTTTACATCCATATTTTAGATTACAGATTTAAAAATTACCTTCAATGCATCGGCAAATGAATATTAAAACAACAAACTAGAACTTGAAAACTTTAAAATCCACCGCAATTAACATTAAACATATATGAGATAATAAAACAAACGAACAAAAATGATCAAGAACTATCAAAACTCAACAAATTGCAGTGATAACCTATACAGAATCTGGAAGTATCAGCAGGTGCTCAGAATGATACACTACAAGTGCCATTAGTTATACTGCCAATGAAAAGTCCGTTAGCTTTAGTCGGTGCTTGTCAGTTTTGTAATAATCTTCGATAAACCGAAAAGATGACAAAATATGTAGACCATAAACTGGATTTGGTAAGCTACGATTGACATGTCGTGTATCCGACATCGAAAGGGCAAAATACAAAAAAAAAAAACCTATCATATTTCCTCCGTGCTTAGTACTGTCTTTTCGCCTTTTTGTAAAAAGGGTTAGGAAAAACAGTCTACATAAAATTTTCGGTGTTGGTAGTATATATTGAAATGATGTATTTTTGTCGATAATGTGGTCGATTTTTTTTTAATTTAAATGAGAATTTTCTATGATTAGAAGTGAACTGAATAATTCTTTAATATATTTATGTATCCGATAACATAAAAAAATATGTATAATACCTCTTTTTATAATGTCAACGTTACAGGTTTTAGCCCACCTGGCTATAGTTCGTGTGACATTTTGCCATCATTTTGTGTTTGTCGTAAATTTTTCGTTCACAGATCTTCTCCTTTACAACCGCATTGAGAATTGGAATCAATCTTTGTCACAGTAGTACTGCAGTGATTTCCTTTATGTGCTTACAAATAATGTCCAGCAAGTCCACACCTCATCAAATATGGCCGCTAGCGGGGAACTTAGTTAACACCAGACTCTATAAGGAAACATATTCAGGGATCTGCTCTAAAACTACTTGGCCAAATATAACCAAATAACATCTAGGATGGCACAAGCGAGGAACATACTAAACATTGGACCCTAAAGCAAACCATTAAAAAATTATCTCATCTAAACGACAAAACAAATGGAACTTAACTTCGTCTTCTAAACGACAAAGCCAAATAGAACTAAAGTTACTATGTCCAGCAAGTCCAAACTCCTGCAAGCTGGTCGTAACGACAAAACAAATGGAACTAAACTTCGTCATCTAAACGACAAAGCCAATTGGAACTAAACTTACTATGTCCAGCAAGTCCCAACTCCTGCAAGGTGGTCGTCTGGCAAGCGTGGACGGAGTTTATCCTTAGACCCTATATAGGAACATATTCAAAGAACTTTTCCTTAGTAACTACTGAGAAAATTCAAATCAATATTGACACTATGAGACCGTTTTGGAAGCATATGCAGAGATTTTCTTCTCTTGAACTACTCGTCAAAATGGAGCAAACTTAATCAGAATTGTCCTTAATTGGCAGCTTTAAAACATTTTCGGCAAGTCCTTATTGCATCCAAGATGGCCGCTTACAAGGCACAAAGTCTAATACAGTACCCTTTTAAAGCATTCAAAGTTCTTACCTGAAAGAAATCAAGCAAATTTGATCCAGATTTCGTCACAAGTAACCTTGAGTGGTTCCCTGTAAAAATGCAATCGCTAAGTCGGCACCCCATCCAAGATGGCGACTATTTTGTTTAACATTTAACTTTAAAATAATAATCAAGGAAAATATCCTCATGAACAACCTGGAAAATTTTAACCAGACTAAGTTCAACATATTAAAAGTCAACATTATATCGAAGATTGCCGCCAACGGGAAACGTTGTTTAACATTGGAACCAATGGTAAATTATAAAGCTGTCTTCTTCTCTGGAACAAAGAAGTAAATAAGATCCAAACTTGGTGAAAACTCTCCGTGGTGTTCCACTTTTCAAAATGTGTCCGAGAAGAAAACATCCCATCCAATATGAGGAAAACATTTTAAAATTTATTCTGCGCTAAAACTACTTTGAAAATTTAAACAATATTCCTTAAATAAATCGCTATATATGCCTCTCATGTCCGCATCTCATCCAAGAAAACCACCAGAATAGGGCATATTTGATCATTGGGTGTAATAGAAAATTATTAAGTGATCGTTTCTGAAACAACAAAGCTGTTTAGATCCAAATCTTTCTTCCGCAAGTCCACAGTATATCAAAGACAGGCACCAGCAGGGAATATTGCTTAATATTCAACCCTTTCTAAAATACATCCAAATCCCTTCTGCGTTGACATAGCGTGACCATGTATGAGCACAATGACCCCTTCAAGACAGGTGACCAATGTGCCTTCACAATATCAAAAATGGTTTCCATCGAGGAACATAGTTATTCCAGTAATTGACTATACTGACTTTGAATTTTTCCTAAGTTGACTCACTTACAGTGTAACGGGTGCTGTTAACAGAGCAAGACAAGCTGACCTTCCCAGAGCACCCGATTTCACTCTCAGTTTCACGCGTTTGTTGCTGTGTCTAACGTGATGTTGTTTATGTGATGTCGTGTAAGCTATGTCTTTGGACATCGATTTTTGTAATCACCAATTCCTTGTTCCTACGGTATTCAACTGCCGTTGTGTCATCACCGAACCAAATAACATCAAGGTTTATTAACATCTAAATACTTGAAAATGAGACATTTAAGACCTTTTAATATTAAGGTTATTTGGATTGTCTATCCTAGTCTTGGTAACCTGTAAAGGCTACTTGAAGCCTCTTGTTTTTGTTTAAATCCGATATTACTAATCGATAATTAAGTGCTAAAACATATCTCTATAATTTTTTATTTGCAATTAGTATGATTAACATATTAGGATCGTTGAACTACAGCAGCTACGTTTAGGCTCAAGGCATTTTAATGTGTACGTATGAAGCACAAGGTGAAATTACCATATCAGATTCCCAAGTTTATATTTTGTGAAAAAAAAAGAAATTAATTAAAACAAAGTATAATTTGTAAATAAATTCATTGCTGATACATATATTTGTTCTATGTAAGAAAGGGTATAACAGGAAACATCTACAATTACATTCACATGCCACAATCTGCCAAGGAATATGTTCATTTACAATGCAGGTTATTTATATCAGGAAACTTTTCATGAATAGATGAAAACATGTCTAAACCCTTTCCTTTCTGAGACTTGGCTGAAAAGTCAATTTTTGACCAATCTGAATTTTGCTAGAAAATCAAAATGTTCTAGTTGCTTTGAAATTCAACCAAAAAGGTGCAATTTGGTTGAAGTACACACGGGCCTAGTGTCTTCAGGAAAAATGCTATAAAACCTGTTTCCTTGTTACCAAGGAGACAAGAGGGGACTTCATAGAAACCCCAAATGATTTTTTTACACATTTTGCTCTCCAATATCAGGATAAAAATTTTTCAAACATCTGCAGTGCATACTACACCCAGCAAATCACTTAAGTCCAAATATCAAGCTTATTAGCTAAAGGCTAGACTACCTAGCGAGGATGTATGGACCCCTAAACTGCCAACCGACAAGGGGGCCTGCTTCCCCTTCCAGCCCCTAAGAAAGAGAGTGCACATCCCCCTTTGGAGCCCCCATAACTTATATTTTTAGTCCCCAACCGTCCGCGAAAAAAAACGCTCATTTTTTGGCCCAAACTTTATTTCTTGTTCAATAAGGAATATCCTCTTCCTACAGCCTTATACAAAACCAACATATAGCCCTAAAAGGGGAGGCTAAAGGCATCAAATGGCATCTTTATTAAGAGAAAAATAAATAGATATTTATGAAAATCTACAGAATAGGTCTTATACAGGTGTTTTCGTATGAAACATTATATTTTACCACATTATGACAAAATAATGACATTTTGCAATTTTTTACCAAAACAAAGTTGTTGGTTCCAGTAACCCTTTCCTTTCTGACACTTGACGGCAAAGTAAATTTTGACCAATCTGAGTTGAACTAGAAAATCAAAATGTTCTAGCTTCTTTGAAGTTCAACCAAAAAAGGTTCAATTTGGTGGAAGTTCACACAGGCCCTGTGTCTTCAGAAAAATGCTATCACATTCTTGTTCCATGTTACCGTGGAGACAGCCGCAAGCGAAAAACATTCTTTTTTTTTTGCCTCAACTTATAGTTGTTCAATAAGCCCATACCCTAATCCTACAGCCTAATACAACAACCTCCTATAACCCAAAAAGGGAGGGCCTTAGGGCGTCATAATGCGTCTTTATAATCGTCAGGGTTAATCAACTTATTCAAAGGCATTTAAGAAAATTAAATTTCATCGTTAATAGCAGTCTCAATCGAATTGTTCAAGTGGTATATATTTCTACATTCAAGTGATATGCACTTATTTATTTTAGTAAACACTATTATAAGTGAAGTAAAATAATTTTGAAAGAAATCTTATCTGAAAAAAGCTATAAGCTCGCGAATACTTTGTTTCAAATTTTCAAAGAAAAACGAAATGGTCATTCAGTACTTTTCCAGCATTCTTAAATGTGAACTCTAATAAATCAACCTGTAAATAGAGACAACTTGGAAAATGATGGCTTGTATAATGCGATTGTTGTGAATTTTTTTTTCAAAAGGTAAATTTGATCTGAAATTGTAACGAACTCTGCTCTCTATTCCATTGTTGTAAAATAAGTTACTCTTGCTAATTTGTATCAGTGTTAACGTAGAAAATAATGATCATTTAAAATCATAACTGTCTTTTTTCAATATTATTTTCTGTACATTTTGCCCTAAATTAAAATTATCATTTATGATACAATAGGCACATCATATTCTAATGCTTTTGATCTTGATTATATTATCTCATGGAAACCGTACATGTATATCATAAATAAGAACTTTAATAATGATAGAGTGTGTAATTGTCCTACTTTATTTTTGTTTTAACAGCTCGACAATTTGTTTCACTTTAAATTGAAACTTCGATGACACAACAAACGGATGAGGCAAAATAAAAAGAAAAAGAAAAATTTAGTTCGCTTATTTCCAAGTTACATACTATGAATCTTTTGCCTGTCTAAATATTGTCTTTTTGCAGATCTAATTTTATATTATTCTCATAGAAGATATACCGATAAGACAAAAAAAAAACAAACAAACAAACAAAAAACAAAACAAAACAAACAAAAAACAAAAAACAAACAAAAACGAAAAACGACACTACTACGGTCGCTAGTTTTCAGCTTTTATATATCGTACGTCCATTTTACGTCATATCAAATTTACATCAACCGATATTTAGATCTTGCAAGTTTCAAAATAGAGTCCGGTTTCGGGCAAGCACCGAAGAACAATTTTTGGGTTTTGCAATACCCTCGAGGACTAACAGTCCACCAGCAGTTGCAGACTTATGTCTCTTCAATGTAGAAAAAATCAAAACATTAGGTAATCCGGAAACTGACATGTGTGTTGAACCTGATAGAGAACAAATTACCAATAAGACCTTAAAAGATGAGCAAAAATCTGCAACGGACAGAGCTATGCAGGAGAAAGATTCTCCTTACGTTCAAACAGAATTTTCTAAATTTAGATCTTGCAAGTTCTAAAAAAGGATTGGGCTTTGGGCCAGCACCGAAGTACTGGCTACAAGGGTAATGAATACCCTCCGGGTCTTACAGTCTAACAGCAGTGTCAACTGCCCAGTGGTAACAGATAACAAAATACCGAAATTACTGTGAATTTACTCTTTGCATATGCGCATTTCGACAACTTATGTCTCTATAGTGAAGATCAAATCAGAACATTTGGAAATCCAAAATCCAAAATGTGTGTGCAAGCTTATACAGAACAAATTACTAATAGGACCTAAAAAGGGAAAAAGACGATCTAAAAAAGACAATCTAAAAAGACGACAATACAACATGATTTAGAATAAAAAGGTTTACTAATTTTTGAGTAACATTTTGTTGTCATTTACCCTACCAATTTGCATCTATTCGCCCAGTAAAAATACAATGATACGTGGACACATACAAGCCACCATAGTTTGCCGTTCTTTGAGTTTATCAAATTGCCATGGTGATAATGTATAACTGTTAGGTAGAGAATTTGTTTGCTTTTTCTAGTTCCTTATAAAATGTGTAAAATTCAAGATCGCATAATTACTTATTATTACTTGAGCTTTCCTGCTTGTATTTATTCTTCGGAAGAAGATATCACTTTAATTGTTTCCCAAAGATATGTTTTCTAAAAATTTTCATTCTGCAAAATGTTCAAATCACATGACTTACAAGGAGATCTATTGTTTTTCTACTTAAATGAGACTTGAGAGATGTATGCTCTCTACATTTTTCAGTTATGGTGTACTTGTGCGTGAGAGAATATCTCCTATGGATATACTTTTGATACTTTCAAATTTTGGCATTTATTTTATTAATTTCGAAATGTAATCCAGACCACCTGTTTTAAGTGCCCACATCTCACTATTTTATAACACCAAGTTGTCTTACATTCGACTTGATGAGTGCCCTGTGATTGTCTATATGTTGTAGTTGTCCACTAGCTTAAGACACTAGTGCAAAGGATGACAGTGATTGTAAGAGCACTTTGCCAGTTTAATTGATGTTTGTTGACAATCCCGCATCCATGACCTAGAAAGACATGGATGTAGCGTTGCTCGACAATTAGCAAAGGGGTGCTAGGTGCTAGGGGCCGTCTTGAACTTACTATGAGGTATAGGCAAAGCTCATTGTTGAAGGCCTCATGGTGACTTCAAGATGAAGAACAACAATAAAAGCGTTTTTCCTTTGCTTGTTTTTTACCATGTATTTGTAGAGACTTTGTCTCATGTGCATTTACTCCATATCCTTTTATTCACCATTGCTAATTGAATGGCATAACCAAAAATGCATGATTGGTAAGGCATAACTACAATCATAATTGGGTTACTTATTCTGTTTGTGTCTTTCTAACTATTCCATGTAAGTTATGGCCTATACGTTGCAATCAATGATGCCTCTAAACATTATCTCTAAGTCTTCAGAACAAATTTTTACAAAAGTAATACATTCAAAGTGCAGCACAATATTATAAGAAGAAGTATAAACCTACTCATTATGAATTTTCTAAAAGTAATGCATTTTTGATGCTGACAGTATATTCTTCTTTCTGAAAAAAAAAATTCAGTGAAATAAAATATGTGCAGCACCTGATGATAACAGAACATTGTTGGGCAATTCTTCTCCAATATAAAAATAGCACAAAACCCTCTGTATACATTCGGTATAATGTCAACCCGACTATAGACGAGTCACAACCGTCATGCACAGTTATAAAAGAAAATAACAAATTAGATTCGTCAGACAATTGTCAGACATATGTAATAATTGCAGTTTTTGTTAAGATGAACACTTTTGCTATTCAAACCTGACCTCTCTCTCAAACTGTGTTTCTAAAACGTTGTCAAAATGTCTAGAATTATTACCAGAGGCTCCCAGGAGCGAGCCTGTATCGCTCACCTAGCTTTCAGTTGCCACAACCAAGGTAACATTGTAAGTTATACAGTTGATCTTCAGTCTCTCAAACTTTTGTACCTCGAACACCTCCAATATCTTGAACTGTATTTAAAGTCTGATCATGTTTTACTAAATTTCTTTGTTGGGCTTATTTGATAAAAAAACGTTCTTGCCAAGTACCACTTTCGACACCAGTTTTGAAGTCGAGATGTCATTTTGCAAATCGCAGTCAACGTCAACGAACAACTTTCAACATCGGTTTTAAAGTCGCAACATCAAAATCTATTTGGAAACCAAATTTCAATGAAATAGAACAATTTTGAATTTTCCTGGCTTTTTTGGCAGCCATTTTGAATATGGCCATCAGCAAACAATTTTCAACATCAGTTTTGAAGATGCGACATCAATATCTATTTGGAAATCAAATTTCATTTAAATCAGATAATGTTGAATTTTCCCTCCTTTTTTGGCGACCATTTTGAAAATGGCGGTTAACGAACAATTTTTAACATCAGTTTTGAAGTTGCGACATAAATACCAATTTGGAAACTAAATTTCCAAATCCGGACAATATTGAATTTTCCCGCCCTTTTTGCGGCCATTTTGAAAATGGCGGTCAACAACAATTTTTAATATCAGTTTTTGAAGTAGCGACATCAAGACCTATTTGAAAACCAAATTTCATTGAAATCAGACAATGTTGAATTTTCCCGCCTTTTTTGGCGGCCATTTTAAAAATGGCGGTCAACGAACAATTTTCAACACCGGTTTTGAAGTCGCAACATCAATATCTATCTGGAAATCAAATTTCATTGAAATCGGACATTGTTGAATTTTCCCGCCTTTTTCGGCGGCAATTTTGAAAATGGCGGTCAAGTACAATTTTTCAAGTCCAGAATTGAAGTGGCCACAGCATGGCAAACTTTTCATCAATTTACACTTAACCTTCATTTTCTCTAGTTTTGGAAATAAAAGACAAGAAATATGCAAATTTTAAAAATTCGGCGAAAAAAGGACAATAACTCCTACAAGGGTTTATGGATTTTCTTCAAAATTTCAGGGTAGGTAGATCTTGATATGCTGAACATTTTTGCAATTTACACTTGACCACTTTCTGTTACACTTTTTGAAATAAAAAATAAAAAATGCAAAAAAATTGAAAATTTTACGGGAAAAGGGCTAAAAACTCCAAGATGGGTTTTCAGATTTTCTGCAAAATTGCACGATGAGTAGATCTCATCATGCTGATCAGTTTTACCTTTGTCAAATTTTTGATATCTGTAACGGTTTTCGAGTTATTAGCCAAAAGCTGCAATTTACCCTTATGTTCTATTTTTAGCAAGGGCGGCCATGTTTTTTGACCGGGTAACTAATCGAACATAATTTTGAGAAGACATACCCTGGTGATGATTCAGTTTGGTTACATTTGGCCAAGCGGTTTCAGAGGAGAAGATTTTTGAAATTGTTGACGGACGGACGACGGACAGACGACGGACGCAAAGTGATGACAATAGCTCACATAGCCCTTCGGGCCAGGTGAGCTAAAATGTGACCAATAAAGGTCAATCTCCAAAGCGAGTATTTAGATTTTCTTTAAAATTTCAAGTTGGCTACATCTTTATATGCTGAATATTTGTGCAAATTGAAGTTGACTTCAATCTAGTGTAGTGTTTCTGATGAAAAAAATATTTAAGTTTATTAAAGTCTTACGGAAAAGGAGACGGGTCTTCGGATTTTCGGTGATGCCACTGCTGGTGTCCACGAGGGTATTCACCAGCCAATAGTCTGACACTAAATTTTACTTTGCGTGTTATAGAAATTAACTGTTTTTTTTTTAATTCGAACCACTTAAGGCTTCAGTCCGTGTATGACACTTGGTAGATGTCCTTGGTACTAAATTTGGCTTCCTACTTCGATATTTTTGGAAATGAGTACTTCATTTCGAGCTACTTTTGATAAGCTATCAATACTATTACATTTTAATGCTGCTGACGAAAGATTACTACTTGAAACACGTGTACAGCATAATGCAATTTCCTGTTTTTATGCAACTTCGGTATTTTTAGTTTTTCTTTAAATAGCTTGGCTTACAGAACATGATTTTACTCCGTCAGCTATTTTGATTTCTGTAATGATTTTTCAGTAGCTTACCAAAAAAAAAAAAAAAGAGAAAAAATATATTAATCCCTATGTTATGTTTCCAGTTACAGCAGTCATGTGACTGGTCAAGTGGTAAGGTCGAACTAATAAGTTTGATTAAAAAAATATTTTGGGAAATGGCATTTACGGAAACTTGATTTTCGGCAAATGTCGGTCTATATTTACTTAGATATAACCCCAACAATGAATTGAAAACCCTAATTTTGTCAAATCCGTTAAAGTAATGCCACAGAAGCCTTGTACAGATCATTGATATTTTTTGCTCTAGTGTTAACCTGACTCCATCCTCTAATTTTGTTTCCTGCATGCACCTTACAACCCATGCATAATTACCTTGAACACAAACAAAGGCATTTTAAGAAACAAACTAAGAAACTCAATAAATGGAAAAGCGAGTATCGAAATACACAGTATTCAGTACATGAACTCTGGTTTTACCTGTTGGATAGCAGGTATTGATATGTACCGGCAAGTGCGGACAATCAGTATGTTATTTCGTGAAATTTCTATTACGTCTTTTTTTCGATTTTTAAAGAAACGTTTTTTATCCCTTAGTGTGACTAGACTCACTTGGCTAGGCATAATCTAGGTCATATTTACCTGAGGAGAAATTGAAAATTCCCGTCCCAATGATATTCTATTCATGGTTTCTTTGCATACACCGACACCTACTCGTCTTGAATATAGGTAAAGACGCAAGACAAAAATCGGTCAATATATATAGACAAAGAAGTCAAGTTTTTTTTTTTAAATCCCCTTTATAAATAAAAAAACAAGTGATTCCCCACCGCATTTTAATAGAGTTTTTGAGAAGATTGAATGTTTTCGAAATACCATGTTTCCACAGGAATATTTGGTTTAAATGGTACAATGATCGTAAATGTAACAAAGGGGTAACAGGAGACATCTACAATGGCTGAAAATTAGAGTCACATACCACAATCTGCCAGGGAACTACACAGGAAAAACACAAACAAGACAAAGGGCAAGCCTTAACAACGATAGGAACTCGTACCGGCACTAGCAAAAGCCAGTGGTAGGGTTAAACCAGTTTATGGGTACCCAAACCTACCCTTTATCTTTCCCGTTTCCCTATAGTATAATAAACATACGAATAAAACAATTTTAGGTAGCTTTCATTATCGAGTTGTTGGGATTTCGTCTTGACGTAATACAGCTGTCGCTAAAGCATCGGTTCTATCTCTGAGAGAATAACAACAAAAATATATACAGTTTTAAGATTGACTTCAGCACTATGATATATTTGTAAAGGAAGTGAGAACCGAACCGCAAGTCTAAAGAGTATTAAAGCGTATAATGCAAGCGAATAAGCTGAAAATCAAAGAAATAGAATTGACATCAATAAATTTCTACGGCGATCAAGAAGTCTCATCGGAGGTATTCTATTTTTTCCTAGTGACATCTAAGCTATCAACATAAAATGTTTTCAACCACACATGCCGCCTTTTACAAGGTCCCTTATACATTTTTCAACTTATTATTCAAATTAATTATGCAAAATAATACACATTTACGTGTCTGTTTGGCATTATTTAGTTAATAACCTTTCTTAGCCTTTATTTCATTCACTAACTAAGATGAACAGTATCAAAAACATTGTTGTTTTTCATCCCGTTCACTCATATTCCAATACCATTTTCGCAGCTGCGAAATAAAGGTTATCGAGTACTATACTGGTTGACGATTAACACGAGCCATGTTAGAATTATACATTAATTTCACTCAGATTTTGGAAACAGCAATAACTTTTTTAACCTGCATATGCGATTTAAACGTGTTTTTTTACCACTCTCAGAAAAGGTCTAATATACGAATAATTATACCTACCATTTTTGTTATCTGTTTTACAAAATCTATTAGTTCCAGATACAATTAACAAACAACATACAAGCCCACATGTAAAAGGAATCAAAGACCAAACAATGCATGTCAAATGCTCAATCTTGCCTGAAAAAGAGAAATAAAGTAAAACATTTAGCTACGACTTTGGATATTTATGTGTGCTGATCAAGTTTCATTTGAAATACAGAAAATGAAAAATCATCCTTTTCCCTTGTATTTTTACATGGATGAATTCCTACACTAAAATATGAGAAATGGTTACAAAAATATTGATTTTATTGATAATATTGGATCTTAAACAAAAATAATTCTTCTCATTAATAAGCCATACTACATAGAAAAACAAATAAAAGTTTATTTGCCGAAATTATCATTTATTGTGTATTTTAATTTTTTAGATATTGCTCTTTCTGTTTTCCGATCAACTCTTCTTTCAGATACGATTGTGTTTTATATATAATTATAATCTTTAATCAAGAATTTTTTTTATTTTTTTTTCGAAAACCCAGTTTCAATCATGAACTGATGAAAAAGAATATTTATTTTTCTCGTCTGAATTGATAGGGTATTTGCGCCTTTCCCACATATTGACGTAAACATTGTCGTCCATGGGCTGGAATAACCCCCTGTGCACCCCCACCCCCACACTTATGATCCCCACCCATATTTTTCAGTCCTCCTATATCCCTTTTTCAAAATTAAACATATTAACATGAGCATAACCTGCACGCAATATTGGAACAGGCCCCTTTTTTAGACCTACCCAATGAAATTTTGGAAATTTTCGTTTTTGATCAAAGTATTGCTTTCAATTGCTTCAAATTGTTGATTGGTGCCTCTCAGCTATGAAAAAATGGTGTAGAATGACAGCCTATGGTATAAGCTTTACAACTATTCCACATAAGTATCATTTCTATACCCTATGCGTTATAAAAATGAAAAATCTTACCCCTAGCCCTTCGAAATATTGACGTAAATTTTAAGACTTTTCTCGAAATTGTGTAAGTTCAACGGTCCTTAGAAACCAGTATGTTTTTCATTTCATAATTCTTGGAATTGTAATTAGTCTTTTAATGTCCCTTCTTAAAAATTAAGCATGTTAACATAAGGTAAATATGTTCTGAATTACCAAACTATCACTTTTTACAATTTTCAAGATTTCAGATTTGTCCAAAGTCCACTGTTAAATCTCTGTGCATTTTTGTGAGTTGAAATGCTAAATTATTGGACCTTTATACAATGTTCAGGCTTTTCAAGCTGAATAAAATGAAATAAATTGTTTTGAATTTTTTTTCTTTGGGGGGGGGGGGGGTAATATGTTTGCAATTTATGAAAGTTTAGTTAGTTTAATATGTTCAAAAGCATAATTTCTAATAGCTTAGATATAGTGAAACAATATTTTATCAACATTTTAACGCGTTAGATACATGTACCAAATTCGTGATGTTTTTACATCTCTAAGTCAAATTAGCAATAATTCTGAAAAAAAACGGAAAATTCCAATTTTTCATAAAATTTCGTACAGAAGGGCCACAAAAAGGCCCCTTAAAAAGTTTGAATCTACTTAAATGGGCTTCTGCATGTCAGCTTTAGTGAAATACACACACTTATTTGCATTAGACATTATCTTTCTATCATTTAGAGCCGGACTATTTTAGATTTTCTCTTAATTTTAAGGGGAAGGGCTGCTAATTTTGGCATTTCTGATCCCACAATAAGTCTAACTCTAAATTTTTTCACGTAATTTGTTGCTTACATATCATAAATCATTATTGCATTGGCGATTATTAGATATATATTCAAATTTGTACGATCCAGAAGTAAGATAGACGAAATTGTGAAAATATCTATAATTCCGAAAATTTCAATTTTTCAAAAATTTTATACCGAAATTCAAAATCTTAAGGACTTTAATGATCTTATTTTTCAACATTGTATCACAACTGAAAAATTAGGCATAACAACTAGATCAAATGATGAGATTTATTTATCTAAAGTGAATTGAAAGCTTGAAAATCGTCGTTTTCGCTATTTTTGGCAGGGGGAGGGGTATATTTTTTGCATCCCCAGATCATAAAAATAGCGTGATGTGCCCAAACTTGTGTTCATTGTAAAGTATATTAAATAACTTCAATTTGATACCGAATCTCCGTACATCTAACTTATCTACATAAATATTATTGAGCTAAATTAAGAATAAAACTAAAATACAAGAATTTTCTGTGGTGTACTTTAAAAGTGGCCCTATACTGTCTATGTGTGCAGGTTTTTTTCGTGTTGACATGTTTTATTTTGAAGAGGGGATATAAAAGTAAAAAAACTGAAAAAAAATCGGTCTGCATTATAAAGGGGGGGGGGGGGGGGTGCACGGAAAGTGATTTCAGCCCATGGCCTATTGATTTTTCACTGATTTTTTATATTGTTGTAAAATGCAGAGTTGTACTCATTCACACTTGACCACATGAAGATCAGTAATTATAATGGAATAATAGTAGGATATATTAATTAAATGCCAAACATGAAATTACCCATCCATAACCAAAATGGATTTCGTGGTTTCTTGGTTTGCATTGCAGCATTTTGGCAATGGTGGTATTTTTACAGGTGTTGCTAGAGAAACATTGGAACATATGCCTTATTTACTTATGGTAGTATATAAATACCAAAATACCGAAATTACTGTAAATTTAGTTTCTGTATATGGTCATGTGGACGACTTATGTCTTTTAAGTGCAGATCAAATAAAAAAAAATTTGAAAGGCCCCAGACCGCAAATTTTAAAATCTGATAAGGAATAAATAATCAAAAAAGGTCTAGTATATCAACAAATGAATATGGAATTACCAAGCAGGGGAGAAATTTCAAAAGCTCATTGTCCTTAAGCATAAAAATATGAAAATTTTAGGTTACAATTAAGAGTAGGAGAACATCACGAAACAATAGAAATATAACTATGGTAATCATAGGCCTCAGTAATTAATCATAATCATGTGCATTTCATTCTTCCTTGCTGCTACCTTTGATCAACCGACTAGTTTGATCGTTACCTTTTAACAGTTATTTTTGTTTTTAGCAGACACAAATGTTGGGATTTGCTTGTCGAAATTAACATAAACTTTGGAATCTCATTCAGTTTGATTTTTTTTTGGCTGAAGAATTGTTCGAAATATATGTATTTTAGATTAAAGATTACTGGCAAAATAAAGTGCTAGGAAACAGTTTGGGTATAATTAAAACAAACACATATTATTCTCTATGCCTTGTTCTATGCTTCATCAGAAATCATCTGAATTTATACAATTATCCACTACGTAAGAACTCTCAATTATTGTAAAAAGCGGTATCGAACTGTTGCCACAAGGTATATTTTAAAACCTGACCTACCCGCAATGAATACCAACAATACACAATTATTCATACAAGGGAAATCTTTAACTTATTCAAATACTAAATTATCGATGTGTGTCTGCAGTCAGACATAATCAAACATACTTTGAGACTGACCGTTCCTGAAGTAGCATAAAAAAACATCTGGATACTTAAACATTCGAAATATTTATTCATATTCATCCTAAAATCACAAATCCCGTTCATTTTCACTATAGATTATCTAAAATGTTTTATTTTTCTATATTATGCACCACACTTTCTCGACTAAAATCAGGAATCAAAGGTATACTTCAAAAGGCCGATATAAAGACATTTGTTGTATAAGGTTATATATCAATATTTAAAACCAATTAAGGTTACTTTGCTTTTTTAAAAATGTTATCACATTTCGAGGTGCTATTTGATAACAGCGGATTGTGCTCCTCTTTCGCAGATTGGTTGGTATACTCCTATTTGACTGAATTTCTCCAGGGACCCTTTAAAACTGTTGAAAATAAATCAATATCACTTACAGATACATTAATGATGTTCTGTCCATTAAAACGCATAAGTGAATCCAATTCATATATCCTCCAGAATTAAAAGAAACAACAAAACTAGTAGATCTACATCTTTTTTTACTTTCCTCTCGAATTTGAAGAAATGATAATCTAAGTAGTGCTTCTAAAAATCTCGACCAAAAGGACGAATTTTAATCCAAAATTATTAATTACGGAATTTATGTTTCAAACATGTTATGTGAGAGCTTGTACCAATATTCCGACTTTCTAGTTAGGAATGGTAATCTTCCTTATACAATCATTTAATAAGCTACTTAATAGATACCTCTGGTAGAAAAATGTATTGTTTCGGTCCGAAATGTAATTTAAGATTCATTTTTACTAAGTACTGAACTGAACATATCTATTTAGAGTCTAAGAACTTTCAATGACAGTTGAGGGGAAGGCTTTTCGAGCCATAAAACAGAATTAACCAATCATTTCTTTTGAAATGCCTGTAGCTTGGAAAGGGAAAATTCTACAACGAAAAATCCGTTTTTAACAAAAAAAAAACATAATAAAAAGAAAAAAAAATAAAAAAAAAATAAAAATAAATAAATAAAAAACAAGTCAAAGCTGAAAAATATTAAAAAAGTCTAACAAAAACCAAAGTAAATTAGTAAATGAATTCGAGAGACAGCCTCCACAAATTCATGGTAAAACAAAGCAACGAAACAACACTTTTATTGCTGTAAGCATGATCTACTCTACGTGTGAGACGGATGTTATAGTTTCCACGGAGCCAACAATTAAAAATTCTGACCACACATTGTTGCATTGATCTACAGACGGACAACGGACAAAAGTGTGAATATTAAACAACGCTTTCTATGTTTGATTTTCTTTGCATATGCTATTTCGAATAAAAGCTCTTTTATAAATCATTAGTTAAAGTTAAAACCTTAACTATTGTTTCCCAAAAAAGTTTTAATGTTGTCATACCAATTGATCGATCGTGACAATGTGTCTGTATCACAAATGAAGATGAGCATATTAAAATAGATCCCGACATTTTACTGGATTGACACTACACTGTACTTTTCACTCGCAGTGTGACCGGTCTCACAGGTGAAGCAGGGCATGCTTACCTTTCCAGAGCACTTGATGACACTCCTGTTGTAGGGATTCACACTGTTAGTGCTTTATTTTTGTAAAGTTTATTTTATGTACTGATTGTTTAGACTTCGTCGTTAACATTCTCAGTCTGTATGTAATCCTTATATTGTAAAACAGGGAATAACATGAAACATCTACAATGATTGAAAATTACAATCATATGTCATAATATGTATTCTTGATGTGTGATGTGGCTCTATCTATTTGGAAATTTATTAGATAAATAAGAAAATACCGAAGTTACTGTGAATTTATATTCTGCATATGCATATGTCGACAACTTATGTCTCTTCAGTGAAGATAAAATAAAAAAAATAGAAATCTACATACCGAAATATGTGTAAAACCTGATAGAGAACAAATTACCAATATGATCTAAACAGAAAAGCCAAAATCAGCTAAGGACAGAGCTATACAATAGGGAGATGCTCTTTGGTTTTGAACAAAGTTTTTCTAAAATTTAGATATTGAAAGTTTTCAAATGAAATCGTAAAATACAATCATTAGTAGTATTGTGCACATGTTGAGGTGGAACTAAAATTGATGTTTTGTTATGAATACCTTATACAACGAAGAAATATAGTTTTTACTGTATTTTGAAATGCTTCAGGTGGACAGTTAACTATACCTATTTTTATTCATCCAATCTTTTTGGATCTTTTTTTTTTTCTCAACGATACTGCATATGAGTGAGAAAACTAATTTTATTAATTTTATTGAATGATAATTGAATACGTAATTGATCAAAATGCTACTGCATCAGGTATAGAAAACAAATTTTATGTATTTTATGATCAATTAATATGATCATTTAATATCAAATTTGATATGTGATTTTAATTAATTTCGACATTTGATTGATTGCTTAATAAAACATTTAGGTTTCAAATCTTATTGCAACGTTTATAATTCCCTCTACATCATGAAATGTTTAAGAGGTTCATTGTCTTCCTTATTTCTGATTCTCAAAGGAAGATTACTAGTTATAGCATTGAAAAATTACACGAAAAGAAAGAAAAGAAATGCTTATCTATTAACAAGTCTTACCTTTTTTCAGATATGGTAACATTGTATCTAAACCTGTAAAAACGACAGATCATAATATCTAATTGATATATTGATATGCATACATGACGTTTTTCATGAGTTTGCGTCGTCAGTTATTTTTGTCTGGTAATGCTTTTTTTTGTTTCATCTGTTTCTAATGTGTTTTCCTGGTACATTTAACATGTTCGAGGACTAATGATAACTTGGATAAAACAAGCTTGTTGTACTGTTTACACTTTAAGGCTACTGAAACCTCCCCGAGTTACTTTTTGTTGTATAAATTTTGCTTGTTAATTTAGGAAAATCTAGATATTTTATGCGTAATTCCATTGAAGAAACATTCTTCGAAACAACATCTAAGTTAAAAGCGATTTCGCCAACATTGTGTTCCCAAATTAAAAAGAGAAAATTAATGTATACACCCAATAAGCATATATGAAGTGCGTTTTTCTTTAACGCCTGTTTATTCCACATCCCAACATATACACTCCAAAAAATTGCAAAGGGTCAGTTTTTTTTATTATATATTAACCGAAAACATAATAAATGAACAAAGAGTTTAAAGTAGGTTTTTGTAATATAAAGTAAGAATAGTTACTTCTAAAAATTATTCTAAATTTTCGATAAAAATATAACTTGTGGTCGAACGGAAATCGCACAGTAGAAATAAAATTAAGCAGGGTGAAATCGAAGATACTTCTGTGACAGTAACACTATGAACAGAAAAAAGTACTGTCCATACCAGGAACAGTGATTTTTTCACTGTCATTCACTGTTCTCTGCTGTGGTAGTACTGTGAAAAATCTATTAAGTACTGTCAAGAACTGTGGCAATCGGGGACAGTCATTAACAGCAATACCCAAGTACTGTGATTAACTGTCCAGTACTGTAACAGTAACACACAGTAAATGACAGTCTTTACGACTACTGTCATGCACTGTCCCGGATTGTTACAGTTCATGTCAGTTATTGACAGTATTTGGTGTTACTGTCATGCACTGTCCTTGATTGTAACAGTGCATGACAGTTAGCCACAATATTTGAAATAACTGTGTTGCATTGTGGCGGATTGTGACAGTGCAACTCAGTTAATAACAGTGATTTTTTACCGTATATGTACAAGTTAATTCCTTTTATTTATAATTATATAAAATTTTCAAAATCAATCTATTTTTATAGATAAATTATAATAGTGTTCATGGATATTTATTTATTTTTTTTAATGTATTTAAAAAAATAAACTATTTTTATTTTTAGATTAACTCAGTTGCCAATATTTATTTTGCAAAATGTTTGTTTGTTTGTTCGTTTTTTTAATTTCCAGCCGCAAATTGCAGATAGATAGACCGGTAACATAGCTATTACAAATGAAACTTCATGACATTTAAAATTTCCGGTGATGGTCTCAGAAATATCTGCATTCAACGTTATTTACTCATTCAAAAGAAAAGTTCGCGTTTATTTCATTAAACTTGTCAGCACCATAAATATATGTATATCCGATATTTAATTGCTTTTAGGGGACGACCATTTGAATTTAGGGTGTGTGGTTTTGGCGATTTCGCCTACAAAAAATATTCGTCTTCATGAGAATTTCAGAAATTATTTATTCACATCAAATGTCACATCAAAATAATTATTTGCATTTGCATAAAAAATTATTCTTTAGTTCTTCAAATTAAAATTAAATACCTATTATAATTGACACCAAGATTAAATTATTCATTTACAAAGTTCCCCCCTCCCCCCTGAATATGAATATCAAATCGTCAAAACCTAGCAGCCAAGATAAGTTTAGTATTTCTCGAATTATTTCTTAATTTTGCTGATTACAGGTCAAAAACTTCACGGTCATTTTCCCAAAGCATAGTTAAATTAGCTCGAAAACCGACTTATAAAAGTTTTTTACTGTATTAAAAATTATTATCTAAAAGGAAATAATTATCTCCATTCAAAATCGTACATGCATACAGATCTGACGGAGTGTTTATAATCTGCAAAGGGATATGAATTTTTTTTCCTATTTAGACATCGACAAGAGTGTCTTGTTTTGTGGGTCCTATGGTGATTGTATAAGATTGTTGTCTGATGTACATTTACTCCGTATCCCTTTACGTGTACACAACAAAAGTACATCAAAAACCAATTCGCGATGTGAATTATAAATTGCCACGCTAATTTCTTTATTTACAAAGAAGTATGATCATTAAGGCGTGAATTTGTTCCTATGTTGAGTCATTTTCAGAATATGCTCAGATGCATGTTGCCGAAAATCGAGTAAAGTGGTCTTCAGTAAATGTACTTCTTGGAAATAAAATTAATATATGCTACACGTGTATGTTTTCTAGATTATTAGCAGTCGAACATTGCCGTGAATAGCTTTTTGTGTCCATTTTAGCTATTTTACAGTGTTTGAGAGGATAGTCACTACACAAAATACACCAAGAACCAAAACATTTTTTTGGTTACGAATGAATAAACATATGCAGAATTTAAATTCACAGTAACTTCGGTATTTAGTTATTTGGCCTTCCAAATAGCAGTTAGTTATTTTTCGGTTCTGGATGCCCTATACAACGAATTTAAACAAAAACCTAAAGAAAACCGTCAAAATTGTATATAAGTGGTAAGTTCAGTGGCTGAATCTGTTATCTAAAAGTATGAAAATGCATTCGATTTGATTTTGTTATGACAGTGTATGTAACAGATGACCTGTTACCATAGTTCTCGAGAAGATTTTATGCATTTGGTAAATGTAGTCAATTTCGTGTCGAATGGTGTAGGAAATTATCTCAAATATAGACCTCGTTTTGCGTAGAAATAATAATGCAAAATATTTTAGTTTTTTATATAGAAGTGGATATCATATACTCATTTTCCTCAAACAATGTCAAACAACAACACTGAGAACCACTTATGCACCATTGAGATAGCATTGTTGTACAACAAATTCAAAAATATTGAGCCTTTATAAAGAAGCATAATTTATACAACTAAACTATAGATACTATGCATTAATGTATTCGCAACATCCATTAAATGGGGAAAAATAACAAACCAATTGAAAAAATATTGTCTTTACAGAGCAGGCAACAGTTTTCGTAGATTTTACTATGGTACTTACTGGAGTGTGTACTCCAGGTTATAGGTAGCGATTGATTTATCACTTTGAATTGATTTGATATGTTCATTTAGTGGGTATCATACCTATCTTAAATTTTATGTGTCAGAAATAAACAATAAATATGTATGTAAAAATGCTCTCCTTCAGTATCTTGATGTTAAATAAATAGCTGTCCTTTGTATATCTTATGTGGTTTACCGAGATGCATGACAGGGAAAATATGAGAGTACTCCAGAGAAATTCGTTAGAAAGAAATTAACAACGTAGGCTATACATTTTGCTCGTATGTCCTTGGCTATTATATGTCTGATATATCTAATCAAGACTGTTGCCAGTAAAGCTCCATGTACATGTAAATCATGACTTGGTGGACACTAAAGCCATTTTTAAAATATCTAAAACAAGGGTCATGCTATCTGATTTTTATGAAATTTAGTTGCCTTGATTTTATTCAAATTTTCAGTTCAGTGCACAAACATTCTGTGCATATTTTGCATTCACTAGGCTAGCACCCTTTGTAAGTTTGTTGAAATAAATAACGTTTTCTTGGAAACAAAAACACAAATTTGACTTTATTTAGCCAAGGACCATTTAAACACATGTAAATCGATGTCTCCTATTTAGTACAGGTTATCAAATATACTTGTTTTATGATCTTGTTAATTTGACACAGCTGTAATGTTGATTGAATTAATAAACAATTTTCAAATGTACACACGTGTAGTACTTTCAGTAAATGACCATATTTATAGATGTGTTGGTGTACAACTCGTGTGCTGTGTTGTCAATAACTATGCATATGACATGACTTGCATTTTGAAGTCTAAAGTAAAGATGTTTAGTTTTCCGTATAAATGCTCTGTTAGTATGAAAAAAAAATACAAAGAGCATATCATTAACTCTATAATACTACAGATATCAGTACCAGTTACCGTTAACCTTGATTGAAGCAGTTCCATAAATAATAGAGTCGGTAATTCTATTTGTGTTATCGTCGCCAGTTTACAACACATCGTGTGTGGTTTGGCATCGCCACCAGTGTGCAATAAAATGTGTTGTGCATCTTCAGTCACAACATGGCATTATCATAGCAGAATCCCTGCTACATAAATTATGTACGCACGGGAAATTTCATGCAAAATTTTGGGAGGATATTTCGGGTATACATGTTAATTTTAGCAATTTCTAGAGATTTCGCGTCTAATTCCCTGTTGACTGACAATTTTGTTCTAAAATAATTGACCATAGAAATTCAGGCAAAACATAAAAATAAACTCGTTTATATTGAAATCAGTATGCTTTTATATATCAATATGGATAAGTCGTGTTCATCATTTTCGTGTCTTACGATAAATTCTGGTCTAAAATTTCGCATGACCTGAATAATTTCGAATTTTTGGTTTTAACCTTATGCCGACCCCGTCAGATTGAAGTCAAGTTATCCCCGATGAGAGCTTGGTATGGTATAAAATCTTATGTGCAAAAAGAAACCTATAATTTTCTAAGAAAATTCGCACTATAACCCGATAATGCTACTGGTAAAACAAAAAGATTCTTTCTAATTTTTAGAGGAATATCGTTTTAGCGCTGAAAAAATATTTTTTTGTTTAAAACTAATGCAAATGTAAATACATGTAATGTCCAAAAATAGTAGAACTGAGATGTAAACAGAAGGTAAAAAGTTTTTCACGAATAAATTATAGTCCTATAAATAATATTTCACCGACCGGGAGAAATCCAATTGCTGATGCCTTAAACCAGGGACATGTCTCTGCTTAAACTTATACGAAAAGCATATTGACTCGATGAGTGCCCTGTGGTTGTTTAACGTTGTGCTTGTCTTCTATTGTTCTTTTTGTCGGGCAAAGGATGACAGCAATTGTAAGAATACTTTGCCAGTTGATTTTATGTTTGTTGACGATCCCGCATCCATGACATGATAAACATGGATGTAGCTTTGCTCGACATCCAGCAATGAATTCCGCTCAAACCGGTGCTAGGGGCCGTCTTGAACTTACTATGGGGTATGAGCATAGATCATTGTTGAAGGCCTCATGGTGACTTCAAGGTGAAGAACAACAATAATAGCGTTGTTTCATTGCTTGTTCTTACATCCCCTCTCTCCTTTCTCCGGGTATCCATTTATTCCTGTCCGCCGCCTCTAGTCGTAGTGTTATTTTCTTTGAAACTAAGGTGAATTTAATCTTTCATTGTTGAATTCACTCATTTTTTCCATAATGAGAGATAATTAAATAATATATTTCATACTTTTAAACTATTATTGAATCATTCTTTCATTTTGAATTGTTTCAGTTATTTATATATTTTTATGTAAATTCGTGAAGTCTACAGGGAATCAAGGATGCAACTCAAGTCCAACAAAATACAATGAATATGTAATTCGTCAATACACAGAAAAATATGTTTACACGTGCAATGCTATTAGCAACTGCTGATGTCAATCGTCCGTTCGGGTGTCACCAAGGGACATAATGTGTACTTGAAGCGTGTTTCGTCATGAATGAAATCAAGACTGAATATGAAAAGAATCATTTTGCGCATCTTTTTTTTTCTTTATGTATTTTCTGAATTGAAAGTTATTTCATTGCAGTCTGCAATAAAAGACAATTCAGTTCAATAAAGCAACTTTCGAAAATTTCGTTCGCTTATGTTTTTTAAACATGCCTTTTTACCACATTACCAAGTTTTAACTTTTTGTAGTTTGTATTGATGCAATTAGTATTGATGCACTTTCATACAAAGTTGCGAACCCGGCCTTCAAGCTTTTCATATTCAAGCAGTTTTAGAAGGCTACAGGGCTTATATCTGTTGACCTACACGGTATTGTTTTGTGTATTGCTGGTTCCCGAGCATACGGGAAATGTTTTATGTAAACATCTTGTAGAAATAATTAATATATTATGGCGGTCATGAAGTGAAAAATTAAAAACTTTTCTGCAATCAAGATTTGTAAAAATTGTTGCTACAATCTGCTTGCAATCATGCTTGTCTAGTACAACTACTGCGCCTCTGTATGTCTTGCTGATGCAGTTACAACCCTTAATAAATAAATCGTTTTCGTCGAATAAAATAAATAATCTATCTTTTCGTTTTAATCTTATATTGAACATTATACCCTCAAACACCAAACATTATAGAACATTTTCAGGTATGCCTAGTGTCAACGGGAAATCGATGTGTATTCCGTTTAAATTTGAATAGAATGCAATTTTATTTTTCGTAATACTGAAAAAAAATGCTGTAATACAAAATTATAGGAATAAAAATAAAATATAGCGATAATACCATTTTTAAAAAAGTTGTATAAACGTGAATTATATGTATGCCACAAGTTTTATACGTTTTTAGATTATTTTTATTTATTTCAAAAAATACATTTCAGTTTGAATAAACATCGCAAAAATGTCACTTTGACCCCCTGCTATGTGTACACGTGTCGGAAGGTGCTCAGGTAAGTTTGTCAGGTCACCTGTGCTGTGTAATTCGATTAAAACAAGTGCCCCGTGGCTAGCAGCGGTTTTAGTCCCACGGATCAGATATTATATATTTGTTCCTTACAGAATAAATGATATATATTATTTGTTCCAAAAGGAAGACATATTTTGTCAATGTTTATAATATTTAAAAAAAAATCAAATTCTCTCACAGAAAGTAATAAATTGTTTCTTTATAGTAAATCTAAGAAAAAATATGAAATTGAACCATATTTGGAAAAAAAAAAAAAATTATGTAGAAAATATCTGACGAAATTAAGAGTCAGCGATCATATTTTAGAAATTGAAAGGGAAAGGTGCAAAAATATTAAACGAGAAAACAGAAAATGTAAGAACTGCAACTCCAACACTACTGATGATGAAGAACATTTCTTATTTTCATGTAATAACAACATAGAGAAAACTATTTACAGGAAATAAAACGTTTAATACCAAATATTGAAAGTAAACCAGATAAACTGTATGTATGTTTAAATTATCAACAAATCGTTCATTACACTGCTTCATTCGTTACAAGGTCTTTTGCGCTGAGGAGAGTGGACTCAACAACTGCATGATTTTTCATTTTGTAATCTTTGTTTTGTTTTTTTTTATGGTTTTGTTATTGTTCATATATGCCTTCAACCCTAATGCATATGGGTACAAATGTGCATTTAAATAAATAAATACTATAATATTTTTTCTAATGGAACTTTTGTTAGGTGGAACAAATATATGTTTACACAGGCAGCACTTTAGGGACAGGCCATTCAACTTGAAAAAGGGGGGGGGGGTGTTTTTTTTCCAAAAAATATTTTGGAGCTAATTTTGTGTGAAAAAATATTTTGGCTGCTAAAATGATAAAAAAAATTGAAAGAGGCGTTCTGCCCCCCAAAAATAATGTTCATATAAAAAAATATTTTTGTTGATGCATTGACCCAACTACTAGTACATGTATAGTGCGAGTGAGTGGCCACATAACACAATATACATTACATGATATACAATCATGTCATCTGACTCAATTTGCGAAGTTAAACGTTTGAAAACGGGCGCTTTAATGTCTGGATCTGGTATAATACATGCACTATGACCGATTTTTAGATCAGAACGAGGAAAATCATCGAAATTTCTCTTCTTGCCTTAAATAAAAATGCCACTATTTGGTGCTTCTGAAAAGCTGCCATACTGGTCTTTGCAGATTATTAAAAGACAACTGAAACGGTCCTTTATTTGCAAATTACACCCATAGGGGTAAGCAAATACAAACGAACAGTAATTATTTACTGAGAAAAAAAAAACTATACAATTACTTATTTTCCAGTGAAACAACGGCAGTAGAATACCCAAGTAACAAGGGAAGCGAAGACTACAAAAATCGAAATCCGAAGACATGGCAAAAACGGCAACAGAGAAAATCAAAGACAAAACAAGGACGTGAGACAGCTACAAGCACGGAAATAAAAAGACCGTACATTAAAAACTAAGGCACTTAGTTGAATCATCTAAATAGAACATGTCTCGCATTACTCGACCTAAAGAAGTCGTTTAGATGTTTTTTCTGTGAAATGTCAAATCCTTATTCGGGAAAGCGTTGAAGAAAACAAACGCTCTATTTACATATCGGAACTCTAACAAAATTTCACAACTGAATTTCATAGTATAGGTAAAATCGCCTTTAAAAATTTGGATTCGGTTTACAAATGAATGATTATTCCATCATAAATGTTGCACTTTTTAGTTCGTTCATGCTTTAAAAATAAGCCATTAATTATAAATAATTGTAGAATGCTGAATTTCAGTCTGTTAGTTTCGCCGTCTTATTAAGGGGAGCTAACAATGTCTCACTAAAGTTATCCGGTACACTCCCTTCTCCTAAAAGCGTTTGACCCTTTTACATTTATAAGCCATGGAAATTTTACCGATTTTTAGATGTGAAAAATATCTGGCGTTTGTGTTACTTTAAACTATTGCTTCAAAATAATGGAACCATACTTAGCTACAAAGATCAACAAAGGTCCTTTCGTCTTCTTGAAATATAATAATCTATATCTTATTATCTATATATGAGGAGCACTGGAAAACATTTGATTAACATTGGATACACGTGTGCAGTTACAATCAAACATGGTCACAACGGTCTTTGATTCTATGGTAAAACACATTCAAAGATAAAATAACCCGAAACTATTGATGAATTGGGTTCAAAATTAAAATGTATAACTAATCCATCGCAGTGTATTAATTGATATTCGAAAATGAAACTCATTAATGCATACAGGCTAATTTTGTTTACCGTTGAAGGCATTTCAAGATGTGCAATAGCAATTAAATACTCGCTTGAGTTGTCAGATTGGTTTGCCCAGGTTATTTTATATTTATTTTTATTTTTATTTTTTTTTGTCTACTCCAGATCATTTCTCTTTCTTCAAGTGTGTGATAACAAGATCTCGGGGTTTCTTGTTTTAATTGTACACAATACTTGATATAAATTAACATGTGAAACAATTCCTATTTTGTGTCGTCAACAATGGTGAACGTAGGAGAGAAACAATCATACCGAGTTTTATATCATGGTACTTAGAACGCCACTGAGATCCAATACACCGTCTTCACATACTTTCACTGTAGTCCAGCCTTGCAGATAGTTAATCAATTACAAGATTGTTAAAATTTTCCATGATAAATAGTTTGTGTAAATAATATTATTACTGCCCTCTGCTAGTTTGAATTTTTACTCGTGTAAATATGAACCAATATTGAATTATCTCCCTTTTTAGTCTAGAGGAGATGCATTTAAATCTTTACTTATTATATTTTAGTCAAAGCATTGCTAACTTGCACTTAGACAATTGCAGACAATATACAGAAAAATAACATGACTAATAGCAGAAGTTAACTTAACCTCAGAAAATTTATTCCATGCACATATATAGGAGAAATTAAACCATATTTTGTTTTTCTAAAGAATGTATTACCTATCAAGCGACACTTTCTCATAATCGTCCAAATGAGTTAAATAGAGTTAACAAAGACAGTGTTTGGGGTTCACTGCAGCCAGTAATGGTACGTCCCCCTTTTAACTCTCAGACTGGATATTCAATTTATAATTGTTTGTTTTTAATACCTTTCTATAGAACATTTTATAACAAATTCATGCTACACTACAGGAGAGTTCCGATTATTTTGCTTCTTACTTACATTTTTTAATAACGACCACTATCAGTCAAATACTTACTAGACAACCCTTTTATTTCATCATTTTTCAGTCTGTTTGTGAATCATTATACATGTAGATTTCGTTTAAAAAAAA
>MJUU01029317.1:0-19803 GCA_002080025.1 Modiolus philippinarum | reverse complement strand
AATGATATAGTTTTGTTGATTTTAATACTTTCAATAGACGTCATTTATTTTTTCAATTAACACACCTGAGTAACATGTACACCCCCTGTGTCATGTTATTTTGCCAATAAACAATATCACCTGTGTAATAAGGTGTGACATTTAAATTGTCCACACGTGGCTGCAACAATTTATGTTTCGGTGAAATAAAATATTTGTATAATTTCGTCTGAATAAGCTGAGAATGTGGTCAAATAATTTTTTTTTTTGCTTCTTTTAGTACCAACTTCCAACTTAAATTTTCTACCCCTGCCGGGAAATTTAAAATCTTTTGGTTCATTATTTATTTCTATTATATAGTTTTTGGTATAATTCTGTTTTACTTTTAATTAAATAATCCAGTATAAATAAATGTTGGTATTTCATTGAAGACATTATTTTCTTTTCAGTAAATTTAAAAGCTGAAACTTACGTATTAATATTTCTATTTGTTATTTTTAACTATTAGTTTTGGATTCAGAAAAAGAGAGTCTATATAAATACATGTACATGAATCTAGCACAAATACGGTAATACTGTGATCGACTGCGACAGCCTGTCACAATCAACCACAGTGCAGGACAGTACAAGTGAAACTGTAATTAACTGACATGAACTGTAACAATCCGGGACAGTGCATGACAGTAGTTGTAAATACTGTCATTTACTGCGAGTAACTGTTACAGTACTGGACAGTTAATCACAGTACTTGGGTATTACTGTTAATGACTGTCCCCGATTGGCACAGTTCTTGACAGTACTTAATAGATATTTCACAGTACTACCACAGCAGAGAACAGTGAATGACAGTGAAAAAAATCACTGTTCCTGGTATGGACAGTACTTTTTTCTGTTCATAGTGTAAACGAGAATGACAAGCAAAAAAAAAAACACTCAGTTTAAAGCATTCCTTGTTTCCATGGATAAATTTCGGTTTGGAGGAAAATTTATGAAATTAGAACTTCGCGTTTCGAAAAAATAAATCAAAAACAGAAAACAATGAGACAATAAGACTGACTCGAATTAACATATAAAAAATCATTGTTTACATGGACATTAATCTGTGATCTTGGCTATATCTTGATCTTGAAAGCGATTTTGGGGTCAAAACAAGAACAAAAAAAATCAATACTTTTGTTCATAAGAGACATAAGTTTTCGAAATGCGCATATATAAATTTACAGTAACTTCGGTATTTAGTTATTTGTTACCACTGGGTCGATGCCTCTGCTGGTGGACTGTTAGTCCGCGAGGGTATTCACCAGCCCAGTAGTCAGTACTTCGGTGCTGACCCGAAAGCCGATTCTATTTGGAACCTCGCAATATCTAATTTTTCGTAAATTTTGTTAAAAACGAAGGAGTATCTCCCTCATGCAAAGCTCTGTCCTTATCTGATTTTGGCTTTACATTCAGATCATATTGGGTATTTGTTCTCTATCAGTTTTTGAACATCTGTTAGTTTATGGTCTTTCAAACGTTTAGATTTTATCTGCACTGAAGAGACATAAATTGTCGAAATGCGCATATGCAGAAAATAAATTTACAGTAACTTCGGTATGTAGTTATTTGTTACCACTGGGTCGATGCCTCTGCTGGTGGACTGTTAGTCCCCGAGGTTATTCACCAGCCCAGTAGTCAGTAATTCGGTGCTGACCCGAAAGCCGATTCTATTTCGAACCTTGCAATTTCTAAATTTTTGTAAATTGTGTTAAAAACTAAGGAGTATCTCCCTCATGCAAAGCTCTGTCCTTAATTGATTTGGCTTTACATTTAGATCATATTGGGTATTTGTTCTCTATCAGTTTTTGAGCATCTTTGAGTTTATGGTCTTTCAAACGTTTAGATTTTATCTGCAATGAAGAGACATAAGTTGTCGAAATACGAATATGCAGAAAATAAATTTACAGTAACTTCGGTACTTAGTTATTTGTAATGTTTGACTCAATTTACTAAAATAAGACCTTGTCGTAAAACATTCTCCGAATTTATCCACTAAAGAGGTGTAAGGTCTTGTGTCAAGGTCATAGGTGAATATATATATATATATATATATATATATATATAGAGAGAGAGAGAGAGAGAGAGAGAGAGAGAGAGTCTAAGACTCTTATATATATTTATATATATTACGGTCTATTGTAGGAGCAGAAGGGACAGAAGGGGCCTGTGATGTATTTTTCTATCCTTTTTATCAATCCAAATCCAAAGTCTAAGTCTTTTAATATTAAATATTAAATTTTTGTTGATTCCAGTCGGATTCGAACCCCTTCTGTCAAGGTTGTTGGGGTTAAAAGTCTGCCCTGCCACCACTGGACCACGGTCGCATGTTATAATTTCGGTTAAGTGTCACATAAAATACATTTGTAGTTCGTTCTCCTTTACATCCCTTTGGTCTCCCATAGAGATAGCGTGGGCAGTGTAAGCTGTCTGTAATATCTGTGCATTCGAAGAACAGCCAAATCCCTTGGTGGGAAGGCAATCTTGATATTCATTTCTCTAATTCTAACCGCGTTGGGCTCCTACAATAGACCGTTATATTTTAATTTCTAGGCCCTGCATTAGCGTAAATATTCGCAAATCCGGGGAGATGAACAAGTTTCCACGTTGACTGAATTTATAGACAGCTTATCACAGTTCAGTAGTCAATGACTAAGTCTCTACGAGTTTTTTTGGGAGTACTTATCTTTAACGAAATCTAAAAATCTTTCAAAAGCAATTAACCTTACAAAGAGTTTATGAATCTATTTGACAATAATGTAATAAAGTTTCATCTCGTTTTTATGAACATTTTCTCATTACAATTGATAGCTTTCTATTACGGAATTGGAGATTTTACAAATACAAGGTCTGTTGTCAAAAGTCAAGGCCATCGTTGACTTTTGACCTTGACAAATTTACATGTAACATATATAAAATGTATTCAGTTGTCAAGATACCAGGTCTATCCGGCTTATCATTCTGAGTATTAAGCATTAACGAAAACTAAAAACAAGTCGAAGAATCAATCGTCAACTCTTTTTGAACCGAATATAACGTAAGCGTAAAATCAAGGACCGCGGTTCTCCACTTACAAGGTTCGGGGTTAAAAGATTGAAATTGGCATCATTTAATGATCAAATCTTAACATGATTGAAAGTTTCTACGACTTATCGTTTGGCAGTATTTAGCATTGACGAAAACTCAATGATAACTCGAAGAAAGAGTCGTAAAATCTTTTCGAACCAAGTGTACTTTTGACAATTTGCATTCCACAATTACATGTCCATGAATAAAAATCCATTGACCTTTTTAGTTTGACTATGATCATTATAGTTCTTATCAGTGAAATCTATTAACTTGCTATAAACATGTCTTTTGAATGAATTTCGGATTTCCAAATATTTTGTTTGATCTGTACTTGTTGTTGAAATGCGCATATGCAGATACTAAGTTGACGGTTACTTAGGTATTTTGATACTTGATGCAACTGCTTGTGGACTGTTAGGGTATTCAGCTACACCGGTGACAGTACTTCAGTGCTGGCACGAAAACCGATTCTTTTTGAAAACTTATAGATATAAGAAAATTTTATTACAACCTAAGGAGTATTTCACTTTTGCCCAGCTAGTCTTTAGATGATCTTGGCACTCGTTTTGAATCTAATTAGTAATAAGTAATCGATCAGCTTTTTCATATATTTAGATTTAGGGATATCCTAATGTTTTGATTTGATCTGCACTAAACCTTTCCCTTACACTTAATCAGCTATCATTTTAAATTTCAAAGTTTATTCATACAAAAGGTTTACCATGCTATGCCAAAATATGTTTCCAAAAATAAATCGGGATCACAGGGTCAAATGGGTGTGTTATTGGCATTTCAAAATAATTGTAGTAAATTTCAAAGTTACACTTTTTCATTAATCATTGGGAAAAAAAAAATAAAACCTTTAACCATACATGCATTCCAGGGAGAAAACTCTTACAACTTCCTTCAGTTCCAAGACTAAAAGATTTTTTCACTTTTTATTCCATTTATTGACAAGTTTTCATATATTCTTGATACAACTGCCGAGCTTTTGGACAACATTTTCGTAATTTAAATTAAGGGAAAATCCAGAGAGATCCATTCCCTGCAAAATTTTTAAATGTCTTGTATCTCCGTTAAAAGCAAACAAACCTATATATTTCATCCATTTCACTTAATCTACAATGATTAATCAATTAAATTAATTTTCAAGAAATATCTGATATTCACAATTTCAGGAGTGAGTTTCCTTAAAATTAAACAATATTGAAAGGAATTGTACGTACGCATTAAAGTGATCGGTTGTCGGGTAAAACCCACCATATTTTGAAAAAAATCTACAGTCGATATATTGTTGTTAAGTATTGTACTACAGTTTTCTATCTTACCGTTCATATCTGGAAATTTAACCTCAACAGAAGCCTCGCCTACATTTCTGCCATGACGGCATTTCCATTTTCCATTAATTTGTTTGCTAATTTTTCCACGTATAGAAAGCGTTGTCTCGTTTGTTTTTCTGTTCTGAGTCATGGTTCCATTTGGGAATGTACTGTAACATGGAACACGTACCCAGGGTTCAAGACAAAATCCTTGTTCGATGCCCAAAGGGTTTAATATCACGACTTCATATTCCAGATTTCTTACAGTACATGTCAATACAAGTGTATCATTGGCAATATGCCAAACCAGACAAACATGCTTTACGCTGCAAATTACATCTGAAAATATACAATTATTAGATTTTTTTCATTTTGAAGACGCATTTGGAGTATAAACTTGGCTGACATTACAAAAAATTCTCCCTTATATCAAGTGTCACTTTGAACTTGTCTAATATTCATTGCGGCCCTCTTATTAATATTCAAATAAAAACATTGCAAATATTGAAAACAACAATATAATAACATACGCATTATTATATTATGTACATTTTATTTCAAATAATGTGTTGTTCATATTACTAACTGTTTAATGAAGTTGCTCTATTCTTCCGTGAATAGCCTTTTCAAGAAAAACAGTTGTATTTTACGGCAGAATTGGGATGTCTTCTCCTAGTGTGAGAAGTTCTATGCATTCTACACACGTTTTACTCCTAAAAAAGGAATTTCTTACTCATGAAAGTTATCCCTGATCTTTAATATTGTCTCGTATAGGTACCTATTAGTTTTCTATTGAGATATTCATCGTCAACATCAGTCATCAAAAGATCTTCATCATTATGTGTTTTGTAAGTCTATGTATTAGTTTCATCAGATGATTGTGTCCTGCAAAAACACTGTTCTTAGTTGGTTATGGAGTTACAAATTGGTTATATGTCCTGTGTATCATCTCTTTCATTTGGTTGCACTGAAGGGATAGTAATTGTAGATATAACCACCCACTGAACCAAACTTAACTTTTATTTAGTATTTTGATCAAGCTCAAATCCGTCCAACATCTAGAACCTTTGTTCAATGCAAGCATGATTTTGCTGAAATGTTTTTAAAAATGAATGAAAGGAAATACAAGAATTCACAATTTTCTGTACCTTTTGCACCTAATATGTTTGTTTGGTTTTTTTGTCCTTTTGATTTCCACTCCTGACAATCCTTTAGTTATTTTGTTATTACCCTCATTTGCTATTTTTTTAAAACTGTTTTAGATTTTTCGTCTGATGCAGATTTGCAAATCACAGTCATATGCAATCAATCAGGTATTATCTGGTCCATACTTTTAATTTCTAATCAATATTCAATCGGAATCATAGTTGACCAGGTTTTTCGTGGTTTAGAATGACGGGTCATTTAATTTTGCAGGCGATATTCTTGAATTATAGCGCATTTCAAACATCTGTTCTAAACAACCTTATAAGATGTAGCTATCTAGTTTAAGAATATTTAAAACACCTATTGCATATACAAAAAGAACAGCGTTTATAATCTGACTCGAACATTTTACTAGCAATGCATGAACCCAAAAGGCGTAAAATGATACCATATATGATGCCTATATGTTGTGTTGGCATTACCTCTGATTTTGTAAACATTTCCCGGAAAAGGAACCCAAAACCAAAACAAACAAAAAATCAAAATTAACAAAACAAAGCAAAACAAGAAAAAAAAAACAAAATACAAAAAAACATAAAAAGGATAAAAAAAAACAAACAAACAAACAAACGAAAAAAAAAAATTAAGAAATAAAACCAAGCAAAACAAAACGAAAAAAGAAATCACCCCAAAAAGCAAGAAAAAGAACAGAAAAAAACAAGGAGAAAAAAACAAGGAGAAAAAAACACAATACAACATAAAATAAAATAAACAATTACAAATATTTGACAACGTCCAATGTAAAAATGACCGTAGCTTCCTTACTGACATGTATTTGTTAGACTGCGCTTCATATTTTCTTATTTAGACTGTCGGGTCTTTTCAGTTTTACGAACTACTAACAATACTAATCACACACATTTTTCTCAATACAAATCAAACACACCCTCACATTAAATCATAAATGTATCCCAAAATTACGTACGATTTATCTTGAATATATTGTATATCAATAAATTTGAAAATAAAGCAGCAAGTCTAAACGATTTCTATGTTTAGAAACTAAGAAATCGTTAATCAACTGACTGAATTTGATCGTTTAATTTAATAAAAGACTGATTGACGGACTAATTACGAAATATTTACGGATTGCATATTCTTATTTTGAACAATTTAAATGCATTTAAAACATAATTAGTCAGAGCTTTGACACAAAATTACCGTCGAACAGGGCGTACAGTTTAACTTCAAACAATAACTGCATATTTTAATTGTTTATTTTGTGTTAAATTCGAGAAATACGCTTTTTTTGGGGGTTGATTTTATGGGTATTTTCTAATCTTCTAAAAAATAGAACGCAAATTCGAAGAATGATCTATAACGTGAAAAATGTTTCAGCAATTATCTCTTTTTCATGTAATAAGCCATTTGTATATAAGTTTTCGTTTATTAGGTAGCAAGCCCAAAAGATTAGTTGGGGTGTCAACATTCCGTTAAGGGTCTTGTCATTCAATTGCAATTATCACATTGTTTCTACCTCATTTCATTTTACGACAGACGTATTTCAAAAATATAAAAATGAAGCTATCCAAAACGACTGAAAAATCGAATAGGGTATTAGGGTCATTTAAACTTTTTAAATAAGCGACTTTTGCTTAATTCGCCGCTCTACTTGAAAACGTATATATACCATTTATATGTGGAAATAGTTTTATTCGTGGACATCAGTTTTCGTGGTTTTCAAAAATATCACCATTTTGTGGGTACTTAAATTCGTGGTTTCGAATTCTATGCATTAAAGCTTGAGGGGGAAATGCATTTCATTGGGAAGTTAACTTCGTGGTTTTAGCGAACCTAACTTCTTGGTTTTAGCGAACCACGAAATCACAAAAATTGGAACTCCACGAACAATAGTACTATCGGCTAATATAGAACAGTACGTTATGAATGCTGGCTGTGAATTATTTTGATCACAGTTCAGTCATGAGCTTTTGTAGATATCGAATTGACTAAATAGACTCACTGATAGTGTGACGCGTGTCGCTGGCGGAGCAGGATATGCTTACCCTTCCGGGTGTCACTCCCCGTTTTCATTGGAGTTCACACTTTGAACGCCTTAGTTCTTTATGTCGTCTTTTTATTTCACTGCATAGTGGCTGCCTGACGTCCTCATTATGTCTATGTTTTTCTCTATTGCCGCTTTTGTCATGTCTTTGGACTTCGATTTTTGTGTTCATGACTTCCCTTGTTGCTTCGGTATTCTACTGCCGTTGTTTTTTTTTATGGTGAATAAAAGGATATGGAGTAAAAGCACATGAGACAAAGTCTCTACAAATACATGGTAAAAAACAAGCAAAGGAAAAACGTTTTTATTGTTGTTCTTCATCTTGAGCCTATTTTACGTCAGCCTTAAGATTATTGATCGTATGATTTTTCAAGTTTTTCAATTTGTAGAATAAATAAGCAACTTTGCAGGTCCTTGATATACCAAGAATGTCGTGCTGTGTTCGCTCGACATTTTCAAAGGTCGAACCGTGTTCTCAGGTTAAAAGTACGAAAATATATTCACTGACTTCTCAGGGTTATTGCAAGATGATTGCACAAAAAGACCGAATCACATAATATCACTGTCACAAGGTATCTTGCGAATACCTTTCGGACTCTATGAATTTGCAAGTTGATTTTTCGTCAGTCATCCGTTGGTTATGATTTAGGAAAGGTATAGATACAAAAAATGACAGTGATCTTTTTGTATTAATAAGAAAACATGTAAAAGAGGGGATAAACATATACAGTGGCTGAAAACTACAGTCACATGCCACAATCTACCAGGGAACCACACAGGAAAAACACAATCAAGACAAAAGACAAACGTTAACAACAATAGGAACTCGGGACAGCCGGACTTGGTACCGGTACTAGCAAAACCCAGCGCTAGGGTTAAACCGGTTTATAGGTACCTAAACCTACCCTTTATCTGTCCCGTTTCTCTTTAATATAATAAACATATATATAAAACCCAATACAGGTATACTACTAACTCCATGACTACAATCTTGAAAGGAGAGAAAATGAAAATACGTAATTTTGAAAAATTGGTCAAGGGGTGCTCGCTAAACTGTCGGCGAGCTCAAGTAGCCTATTCTGCTGGTAAAACACTGTCGCACTACGGAAGGAAAATCCAATTCAAAACTACCCAAAGCGTTTGGTCAAGAAACAAATATTTCAGTAGACATCGGCAGTATCAGTGAGAGGCCAGTATGTGTGTAAAAAGCTAATTTCATGGATGCAACCAGAGTATCTTGTCGATATCGCCTATTACGTAAAGAATGTAAGTTACATCCCAGCCTTTCTGGATCTTTAGTCAGTTTCTTTTTTTCATTTTTAACAACATTTCCGTAAAATACATCAGCAAACGAATACCGAACAAGAACGATGAAAGGGGAAATTCTTAAATCATAAATCCAAAATCACGGCAATACACAGCAACACGAATTGAGACAGTATGACAAAGACATAACAAATAAACAAAAATGAACAAGGACGCCACAAAACTAATACCCATAGTAATAAGCTGTTTGCCAGTAACGCCATATTTAGATATCAAATGATCATATCTATTATAAAACCTCTTAAAACATAATATTGGTATTATTGAATAATCAATTAGAGGTTATTCCTTTAAGGAGGTGTACAGCATAACGAATTTTTTATTTTTCATGCAACATGGGTATTTTTGTATTTTGTTTCAAATTCAAGTCAATTTAGACATGCAAATTTAATAGTGAATGCATGCATTTCAGTTGCTTAGAATGGGATGATTGTACGGAAGCGTATTAGCACTTTTTGTACTATATATTATTTTGCGTTATAACGAATGATAGATAATGTATTCGTTCCATCAAATTCGAAATTTAGAGTCGTGTACAGATTAAATTTGATTTCTGGGCCTAAATTTGCACAAATGCAAAAGAATGGAACATGAAAAAAATAGCTTCACCAATTAAACTTAATAATACGTTCGTGTTTTTTTTCCTCAAGTATATAAGTATCTCCTACACACAATATATAATAACGAGATAATCTTGCGACAGGCACTTATTTTAAAAAAGTGCCAAATAATACAGAATGTACATTTTTCCGTCTATCCAAATTAAATTAAGGATTTAAACTAGGTTCACTATACCTGTAAAGATATTTGCTAACAATTTGAAAAATGCAAATAGTGAAGAGAAATAGTTTTTTTTAAACATTAAATATGTTACGAATCAGTTTTGTAGGATAGTTTGCTTCAAAAAAGAATTTGTATTTTTCTTTTCATAATTGTTAGTAATTTTATTAAAGTTTTGCGGTATAGTACAACAAGGAAGATTTATACTTCAATATTCAAGATCCATTTGATATTATATGAACAAATAAAGAGATATGGAGTAAATGTACTGGGATAAAATCCCTATAAATACATGGTATGTATGATAAATAACATGGACAAGGCGAGCACGCCTTGAACCATCATTTAAAATTACGTATTGTCATTTTTCATGCCCTTTCAAGATTGTGGTCATGGATTAGAATAATAATCAAAAATGTACTGGGTTTCATTCGTATCATCAGTTTATATGCTGAAACGGGACAGAGAAAGGGGAGGTTTAGATACACATTAGCCGGTTTAACCCTACCGCTGGCTTTTGTTAGTGCCATTACCAAGTAGGCTGTCCCATGTCGTTTATGTTGTATGTACATGTCTTTTGTCTTATTTGTGTTTTCCTGTACAGATTGTGTAATGTAATTGTAATTTTTATGCATCAAAAATATTTCTTGTATTCTCTTTTTATTTAATGTTCACATAAAACCACACATCTTTGCTAGCCAAGGGTCACGATCCGCTGCTCTTCTCTATACCCTTGGCAGATCTAGCTTGATCTGAAGCCTCAAAACCAGTTTTGATTGGTTGCAGTTGGACCAATCCAATCAGAATACAGGAATTCATATTTTTACTATATAAAATGACAATAAAACTTAAAATAGAGTGATTTTTTTAATTTTGCAAAATTCCAAGGATTTGTAATATTTCTTTACTTTTGAGGATTCAATTTCCTTGAATGAATAGGAAAAAGAAGGGAAACGGGGAATGTGTCGTAGAGACAACGACCCAAGGGGTAGTAATAACAACTCAAAGCCACCATAAGATCTTCAGTGAACGGTGAGGAAACCCCACACCCAACGGCAGGTCGGAGTTGGCCCTAAATAAAGAGTAATCAAGTTCAGCGAAATAAACCTCATCCTAGACTCCCATAGACATAAAGTGAACTAACTAGAAAAAAAGACAAGACACATAATGGCTTAATAAATTTCCTGACTTAGGACAGGCGCAAACCTGCTGTGGCGGGGTTAAACTAGTTTTATTGGGCCCAAACCTTCCCCCTACAGCCAATGTGATAAATAAAGAAACAATCGTAACAACAGTAAAATTCAGTTGGCAACAGGACTGAGTCAATTGTGAGAAATGAAACTGAGAGAACTAAATATACGGACATAAACATGAAATCACAAGAGACTACTAGCAGTTAACTGACATGCCAACTCCAGACCCATTACCAACTGACAAATTAAGTTATGTACCCTCAGTATACAGCTTCCATGAAGATCCCTTCCTGTGAGGAGTTTAGCATAATGATTTCATGTGTATACCGGAATACACAACCCGTGTCCATGCAATACTGATTTTGAAATTTATAATGTGTTTAGTTAAAATGCAAAGACCCTATCAAAAAATCAATGGTAATACCAAAGAAGGCCATACGTAATGACTTGACGACAATATCGTAATTATAACCCTTATGAATTAGACGATTTAAAGGTTTTATAAGTTTGTTATGCGAGTTTAAGTATTTTTTACTCTTATGTTAAACATTACCGTAAAATAAGGGATGTGAAATGCCAGCCTTGATTAGATGTTTACAGGTTGCATTGTATTTATGAACTAAGTCTTTATATCGATGATAAAATTTAGTAAAGGTTTTAACTAGTTTATGATAACGAAAACCTTGATGTAATACTTTTTCAGTTATGAAAAGATTCCGTTCATTAAAATCGCAAACTTTATTACATACTCGAGCAAATCGAACAAGTTGAGATATGTAAACACCATATGATGGTGCTTATGGAACATCGCCATCCAGAAATGGATAATTAACTATGGGAAAAGAAAAAATCGTCCCTTTTATCATAAATTTTAGCATCCAATTTACCATTCGTTATATCAAAATTGATGTCTAAGAACGGACAATGATGATTGTTAGAATTGGCTGTCCTTATAATACGTATTGAATTCGTCATTATTTGAAGTTAAAATATCATCCAAATATCGGAAAGTGTTGTTAAACTTTTCAATTAAATGCTGTTTAGATAGGTCTTTGCTGATGTTGGTCATAAACTGAGATTCGTAGCAGTACAAAAAGAGGTCCGCTATAAGTGGTGCACAATTGGTACCCATAGGAATTCCTATGACCTGGCGATAAATACAGTTACCGAAGTATTTTTTATGAATTTTGACATTAGTAGATTTCATAAATGATCTTTAATTTTTACAATTAATCATACTGAAAATCTTACTTCAAAGGGAGATAATTTTAGACTTGTGTCTTCAAAAATGTGGCTTGATCTGCCAAGGGTGTAGAGTAGAGGAGCGGATCGTAACCCTTGGCTAGCGAAGATGAAAATCACAATGTGCTGCGACAGGTAAAGTGTCTCTATCCTTACGCCTGAAGGACAACTCAAGTGCGAAATGTTATTTTTTTTCAAAATTAAAAAAAAGGCGGAAGAAGACAACTATTTTAAGCGAAATATTGATTGTATTGTATTTATTTTAAGAAGTCATTTAAATAAATATTACTATGAATAATTTATTTGAAATTCCGCTGTATTATTTTTATACACCTATTAGAGTTTCTCTTCCAAGCAATATTCTTTAAAAAAGAAACCGAAGAAGGGAACTGCCGATGGCAATATGGAAGAAGTTATGGAGTTTGAAGATCTTTTTCATGAAGTGCTTTGTTGTTAAAACTGTAATACTTTTTCACACACACACACACACATATATAAGGGTCATTTTCTTTTTTCTTATATACTAGCATGACTTTGATCTAATGACAAAACTGAACAACAAAACAAAACAACAACAAAAAAAAACATAACAAACCAAAACCTAATACAGAAAAAAAAAACAAAAAAAAAACACACCCAAAAAAAAAACAAAAAACAAAAAAACAAAAAAAAAACCACAAAACATAAACAAAACAAAATGCAAAAAAGCCAAATGCAACGAAAAACCAAAACAAAAATAAAAATAAAAACAAAAACAAAAACAAAATAAACCAGCAAAAAAAAAAGACAACCGGCAAAAAAATAAAATTAAACAAAACAAGGAAAACAAACAAAATATACCTAACACAAAACAAACAAACAAACAAACGAACAGACAAAAAAACAAACAAACACACAAACAAACAAAATTGCTACCCATAATTTGCGACATATCTCGCTTGTTGAAAGATTATCTCGTTTAATAATATTTTGTCTGTAGGAGATACTCATATCTTGGGGGAGAAAACAAAACGAACGAATTATTCAGTTTAATTGTTGAAGCTTTTATATTTTATTCTCTATAAGTCTTTGTGCAGATTTAAGAACTAAAATCAAACTGTATCCGTACACACTCGTAGACGACTCTAAATTTCGAATACGTGGGGTCCTAACATATTTATCAATTTAAAATGAACTTTGCGTTATTACGCAAATTTTGCGAAAAAAATGCAAAGTTTGCAAAATGACGCAAACCTTTGCGAAATAACGCAAACTTCTATGTGTTATAATGCAAAATAAAAAAAAAGTTTTTGCGGCGCTTTTACCCTCCCGTATGTTTGTATATTATTATTATAATTATATGCTATTCGAAGATCAAAATGTTATCAAATCCGGGGCATTACTTAGAAAATTATCCTCATACTTTTTTTTAACCAAAGATCATATCATTTCCTTCAATATTAGGAATAATTTAGCCATGGGTTAGGGTATTTCATTAAATTTAAAATTTTAGTCTCTAGGTTGCAGCTCTTATTATGTTAAAATTTCTCTGGGTTATAAACACGTTTTATTTTGATAAGATTTTTTGAAATGCTTTAAGAATGTTTCCTTGAAATATTTAGGCCATTTAAAAAAAAAGTAAAAAAAAAGTGTCTTTTAATTATAAATTCTTATTGTTTAGAACGATATTAACATGATATTTAACACTTTTACAAGCACTTCGAAGTTTAATATTTTATAAAATAGGGTTAATAACAAAATTACCGAACAGAGTTATGTAAAGTCGAAGTCCATTGGACAAAAAGACAAAGGGTTTTATCTTAAATAAGACGTATTTAAATTTACCCCAAAAAAATAGTTGACTTCTACCGGTTTTAAGCCGATCAGTTCGAATCACTGACCGTAACCCTTCATCTTCTTCACTACTTCTGAACAAGACAAATTTCGGTCCTCCGTTTCCCAACCTAGTATATATTTGTAAGCGCGCCGTTTTTTCACACAATGCACGTTATATTCATTGACAGGCACCATCTTTGGGCTATGGCATCCGATGCTGCTTTGAGCATTTGGCCAATATCTTCTTCATTCCCCCAAAATAAATCCTGGAAGAGATCCATCTACCACTTTTCGATCCAATCCCTTTGATTATATCGATCAGTAGTGTTACGTTACCTTCTAAAATTCCTTATAATGGATACCATTAAATACTTATATACTTGATACTATTCGTTTCCTACCGGTATCCGTCGTTGAGGTCAGGATTATATGCGTAATTTGCTCTTGAAGGTGCGGATAAATCAGCCTCTACACAAAAAAAAAACAACAACAACAAAAAAAAAAAAACAAAACAAATAACAAAAGAAACCAACAAACTAACAAACAAAAAAAAACAGAGGCTTTCAAGCTTTCAAGAACCCGTAACGCTCATTTGGTCCACGGCTGACATGGAGATATGAAATGCATTTCCAATATGGTTCAATGTGAAACTATGCTCTCTGATGGTGGCCACTTTGGATTAGATGAAAATTGCAGGAGGCAACGAAATCAATGTTTGGCTACGATTGTATAAGGTCTGAAGAGAATCAAATCCTCAAAAGGGGTCCAATGTTGAACTACGTTCCCAGTTGATGGCTATCCTGGTTTATGTACGAACCTGTAGGAAATATACTTTCTGGAGGTAACCATCTAAGGATCATTGTGACTAAACTGGGCTCTAATTTGACTAGTAGTTTCAGCAAACATCTTTGATTGCGTTTTCTAAAGGGTCGTTATAACGAGATAGCTAAGTCATTATATCGCGATAGCTCCATAGAAAGTCGTTATGATGAGGTAGGTGAGCCGTAATAACGAGATATTATATCGTTATAACGAGATAATATGTCGTTATAACGAGTTTACATATCGTTATAACGAGATGGCTTAGTCGTTCAAACGATATTCTATGTCGAGATAGCTTCATAGAAAGTCGTTTAAACGAGAGGGCTGAGTCATTATAACGAGATACTTTGTCGTTATTACGAAATAGCTTAGTCGTTATAACGAAATACTTTGTAGATATAACGAGATCCCTTTTTCTTTGATGAGATGGTTTTTCGTTATTATGACTTTAAAAAATCACAATATACCACTCACGGAAACTGAATATGGCGAATCAGTAGTTTGTTTAATTTCAAGCCAATTTAGTTACATCGGGTGTAAATATCATGTGAATATTAAGAGAAATTACATTGTCAATGTAGCGGTAGCTTGATAAGAAGTATTACTGCTAGTTTCATCGGGTCATATACATTTTGTATATCTAGAAACAGGCACATAATTATTTTTAAAATTATCTACATTACTGTTAAAAATTCAAAATGCACTCTAGATTTGATATAATTGTAGTTTAAGCGATTTGATATAATTGTAGTTTAAGCGATTTGATATAATTGTAGTTTAAGCTAAGATGCGACCATTTTAACAACTGTTGGCATAAATAGATATTTATGATTCATAACAGATAAGTTTGATGCTGGATTTTGATATAGATCAGTGTTATTAATTGTCCTGATACAAGATTGATCAGGCCTGCAATTTGTTTATTTTTTTCAGACATAACACACTCGTCAGTTCTTGTCGGCTTTGATCACTGTAACTTTTAAACAGAGCTAAACATCGACGTGCACAGATAATGACTTTACAAAAACAATTCAGGATCAAACATTTTTGAATCGCGGATAAAAAATCGTAGAAATCGCTTGAACAACTCGAAAAAGTTGAATATCACTTGATCAAACTGTGTATTCTCGTTATATAATTTTAAATATATAAACCTCCCAAAATGCTCGTTTATTATATTTTGAAATGGTAACTCTAGACATTCGGTTATTAAAAATATTACACGTTCTGAAACATTTAATTACCAACAGACGTAACAGTATACCTCGCAGCATAATGGCTGATATTACTAATTCAAAAAGAAGCATCATCTTCATTTTGTCTTTTCAATGAGGTCCTATTGAAAATGAAAAAAAAATCAGATATGTTAACGACTACATACAAAGGAAACTATTCTATGTTAACAATACAGACGAGAGTCAATCGACGAGTACCCGTTGGTTGTTATTATGTTGATCGTCTTCAAGAGTTTTTGCGGGTTAACGGAAACAGCTGTTGTAAGAACAATTATACATTTGATTTTATGATTAATGAGCATTCCGTATCAACGAGTTATAAAGGACATATTTCTTGCGTTGTTTGACAGATAATGAAATCCCTCAAACCGGTACTAGGAGCCGCCAGGAACTTACAACGAGGTATGAACAAAGCTCATTGTTGAAGACCTCAAGGTGACTTCAAGTTGAACAACACTAAGAAAAGCTTGTTTCATTGCCGGATTTTGCCATGTATTTGTGGGTACTTCGTCTAATGTGCATTTACTCCGTATCATTTCGTTGTAAATCTTAATTTTTTTTCTGGCAAAGTTTTCTATTTTACTTTAATTATTGAAATATTTTAATATTGATAAAACCTATAAATCGAGTGTCATTAAAGAACAAAATGTACACACTTTCTTAATCAATTAATTTTTATACATCAACATCCATACTACGCAATTCAATTTTCGGTAAACTATTTTTGGTATTATGTTGCACCGCATGGTTATAACAACAACAATAAACTTTAATTACTTTAAGCTGACAACATAAATGTATCTTGAAGTATTGTTTTCAAAATATAATTACACCATAATATTATTATTATGACACTGTTACAGAAATAAAGACGGTTATGATCTTCTAACAAAATTCCTTTCACAAATGTTTAATCAAGATACTAGCAAAATCAAAAAAGCACAATCAAAACAAAAGAATTGGTGATACGAACTTTAATAAAAACCAAGCAAACATAAGTTGTAAATCTAAAATCTATAAAGAGATATTGGCAGTAAGCAATACAACAAGTCTGCATTAATTACATGAGAACAGCCATGAAGCATATCAGCTTATTCTAATGATTGCATTTTTATAACATTCGTACATCAAAAATCAAACCTACCTATTATATATATATATATAGATTACACCACAAGATCCCGTTCATTACCATATTTTATCCACTAGAGATATTTAAATTTTAAAATTTTAATTGCGAGGCTTGCCGAGCATTTTAAAATTTTTAAATTTAACTATCGAGAGTGGATAAAATATGGTAATAATCGGGATAAAGTGGTGTAATCTTTTTCTCTAATGATCAATGATAAACACCGAGAATTGTATTCCGAATAGATCTGGCGGGAAATAGCACGGGGCTTTATTCAACATACGTTGAATAAAGGAAATTTATCTTACGGGTCAAAACCGGATTAAACTTGACATATCATTAGAGAAATATATATAAACCTTAACGTCTGCGACATCGTTTTGAGGAATGAATTTAAACATGATTGGATATTAAATACGAATCCTGCTTCATTATTATTCAATATTAAGGATTAATCTCTCTTTTTTAAATCTGTAAAAATATATTTTTTATTTGCAATTTTTATATTTCTCTTAATTTCTGTTCACATTTCACAAGCCATGCTCGAAAATAAATCGAAAACTAAAATAAGGGTAGATTTGTTCTCAGTAGCTGATCGGCCAATGAGGTAAGTGTCTCTTGTCCTAAAAACGATGAGACTGAACGCTAATGAACCTATCTTCCTAATATTTTGTTTTCTTATTGCATTTTGCATTTTAATTACTAGGAGCAGTCGATGTACAGAATATACAAAATACTGACAAAATTTCACTAACTACCTTTTCTAATGTATAGCTCAGCAATATTTTTAACAACGATAGCAGCAACAGGATGGCGGAATTTGGAGAATAGAGGCACTGGTAATCACTTCACTGTAAAAAACGGACAAAAATTAGAGAAATCAATACAATTTCAAACATCATTTCCCTTTTTACAATATTTTCGCAAATTTAGACACTTAGACACTAAAAGTTTACATTTTAAAGTTCTTGTTTCAGTAGGTCGATTGGAGAAATAATCGTAATTAACAGAAATAAAAAAAAACTATATCTATATAACAAAATAAAATGGTATAGTTGGCCACGATTAGAAAGTAAAAAACACAAAATGTACAAATTAAAAAACACATAAAAATGACAAAAATGGAAAGAGAGGGAGGGATATTTTTATATCTATGTATGTTCTGATTTGAAGAATATGCATTTCGCTTTTCCTATAGCACTAATTAGCTTTACCCAACAAGCACGCTGCCTGTCGAAAAGTAAAGCGTCAGCAATTTTTGTATTCGAAAAAAGAAAAGAAAATAGAAGTGGCAAATTGTGTTTTAATTCATCGAAGTAGAAAGTTTTGCTAAATTCAAGTTAACAAATAAGTTTTGCATTTGTGTATGCATGTTTAACAATCATCCAGGACGGCATATCGAAAGAGCAATCCCGGGTCTCTTTTTCCATTATATTCTGGTTATTTTTTAAACTGCCCTTGATTAAAAATTTTCCCCAACTACTATACACGACCAAAAAGGCCTGCAATTTATTAGAGAGAATATAATAAATATACATGCTGGTGTCCCGAATTCATGTTATCAATCACAATCAGTTGTCTTTTACTTTTCCAATTTGTTATCAATCATACAGATTCAATAACGAGATATTTGTCTTCTCTGTATGAGGCCTATGCTCTTACGGCAATCGTTTTTTTTTTTATTTCAGTTGCTATGTTTTACATTTGTATTCGAAAATCAAAAAAAAAATCAAGTACAAAAGATATTAAGAATCTAACACCGTGGAAAGTGGGACACAAGGGAATCTCAAACACCCAAGGGTAAGATTTCCAGTCTCGGACGAAGCTTGCGGAATCCGAGATGATTGAAATCTTTGTTACCCGAGGGTGTCTGAGATTCTCTTGTCTCGCACTTTCACTAGTGTTCAATTTTAATTCTTACAGTATTATTTCCAAAGTTAGCTAAAATCCACACAGAAATATCAATCCCGTTCGTATGTTTACACAAGGAGCTACGTCCCTTTTCGCATCGTCATAAAATCTGGAATATATACCAGAACGCGTCATATTTTACAGACGTTATTTTCTCGTTTTTTTCATTTAAAATTTTACCTTAAACGGCAAAGCAATTTCATAATACTTAATACACGTATGAAAGCAGATGTAGACCACATACCCTAGTGTGCAAAACACATTTAAATGTGATATTTGCCGAAACCACACTTGACTTTTTTGTCTCGCACAAGTGTAAGACAAGAAAATCTCACAACGCTAAAAATAGAAATAGCTGTGTCACTGGTGTCTCAAAAGTGGGAAAATGTAAACCTAGTTTTTGCAGATGGTCATCACGACAATTGATAACCCTTCAGTTTCGATAATATGTGTACATATCAAATCAAAACAATAGGCAGACAAAAAAAGAAAGACAAAAATGCTTATCTGGTAGAAAACAAATAACCAAGAAGGTTGAAATGAACAATCCCTTAAAATTCTTCTCGAGGAAACATTTTGTCAGGTTGTTTGTAATAAGTTTGTGAAATATGATAAACTAGTTATTCATATATTGTGCAATTTTCAAATTGTACTCAAATATTGTCGAAAGTCATACCTGTGTGACAGGACTATGGAGGGGTATTTCCGCCACCAGAGAAATTCTATGCTGTAAATT
>MJUU01029314.1:0-17610 GCA_002080025.1 Modiolus philippinarum | reverse complement strand
CTTTTATATTTATGGTTAAATTCTATCAAGTTTTAGTATTGTGGACACTGGTACAAAATAAAATAGAGAAAATGTGCCCTTTCTTATATATTATGTTGAAATTATAAGAAAATTTTAGTATGTGTAAATCTAATTTAAAAGTAATTTTCTTAGGTTCATTACTACGGTATATATCAGGACTTTTTATTTAACTTAAATTATTTTCTGATAAACATTGTTTATGTAATTTATTTATTTTTCTGACAAAATTACAACATTTTAAGCTTTTGTCGACCCTACTCTGGTATTGTTACGGCAAAAGTGGAGACAGTTCCTGGGAGAAAGTTGGTAACACGCTATTTCATATGGAAAACTTTTCTTTTGTCAAAATTAACATTGGTTTTATCGTTATGTATCGCATTGTAAATTACCATTTTATTTATGCTGTGAAATCTAGAATATCTCGACTTTTATTGCACGCAGATATTTTTCATTTCGATTTCGTTTCATGAAAATATATAAGATTTTTTAACCGACACGGTGCACGTTACACGGTACACGGTACACGATACACGGTACACGATACATGATTGAGAACTTTCTGTATCATTCATCGTGCGAATCGTGTGCGCTCAACGTGTGAACCGTGTGCGTTCATCGCGTGAATCGTGTGCGTGTGGTAGGGAATGTTGAACGTTTCCATCGCTGTATAATTACATAACTGATTCGAATAAAAGCGAACTCGAAAGGGGTGATTATCGTATATTTGTCTAATCCATATGCGATAAATAGCTAATACTGATCTTTAACATATAACTACGTGAAAGGTGTAATGAATTTCTTAATAGAGACAGGGACGTGAATACTGTTTAGATTAAGGCACTGTATATTATTATCAATTTTATATTGCAACACCGTAACTATTCGACTCACAAAAAAAAAGAATTTGATAGGAACACACGGACTATATTTGCAGAACGCACGCAGCTAATTCTAATGGACGTTAATAGGCTTGTCTCTCACTTTAGTCACGTGACATCTCTCGGGGGTTTTATAAATTTTACAACCAATTCAATGCTTTAGAATTAAAAATGAATCCGTGATCAGAGTGAAAACACAATGTTCTTTTCTTAGTCTGCAGTTGAACTGTGAGTTTTCCAAACACCTCACTTTAAAATTGTGGGTATAACAATTATATCTATAACAATTAAAGTATAAAAAATAAATACATGTATATAACCTAGCATAAAAATATACGACAATTTTCAACATCTGTGATATGTCCTGCCGTTACAAAAATACCTAATGATGTGATCATAACAAAAGAAACTGCCGGTATATCATTCATTGCAAAGACCATAACAAGCAAGATCTACAACGATTTCATCAAATGCAAGATGGAGTATAAATAACTAAATACCGAAGTTAATTCACGGTCTAAAGGAACGTTGTATACGTTTTTGTTGTCTGAACACATTGGGTATATGGTTGTTCTTTCAGGAAAGCTCTGTTGTCTGTCTTTGGTTTTGTTCTCTTGCTTTTTTTCTTTCTTTAAGGAAATTCTCTTGATTTTTTTTCTTTTTTTTGGACATTAAATTTTAATGCAGCGAAAAGATCTTAAAACTGATATATTGATAGTTTTTTTTTCATTGTTTCTGTCTTGTTTTGAATTGTTCTTATAAACAGAACAGTCAAGAATATATATTGGAAAATCTTGTGTTTCGTTGAATATAGAATAACAAAACACGATAATGAAGCATGGCTTGTAATAATAGGTTTAACCAGATGCAATCATGAAGAGATATCATTATTTGGAAGTCTGGTCGAACCACACTTTACCTCAGAAGGTTTCTTATTATCATTTTTGTCATTACCTCTGTTTTCAGTAGTTCTTGAAGCTCTGGTGTCTGTGCTAGAACCTTAAAATGAAAATAAAATCTCCGTTTATTCTCTTGGATGTACTATTTTAGTTCTTATACCAGTTGTTTGACAGATGACAATCATAGAGCTTGCAGGTCATGCATTCTTGCACGTCTGGATAAATGCGCGATACATTTGTAGCCCTCTTTTTTGGTGGTTCACACTTCTGTGTTTTTTCCAAGTTCTGTTTATTTTGTCTCAGTTACATCGTTTCCATTTGTACTTGAAGATTTTACAATTATACTGGCCTCTCACTGATACTGCCGATGTCTACTGAAGTCCATGATGATTCTTTACCAAACCCTTCGGGAAGTATTGAATTTGATTATAATTCCGTAGTGCGACAGTGTTTTACCAGCATGCTAGGCTCCTCGAGCTAGCCGGTAGTTTAGCAGCGAGCACTCCCCGACCCATCTTTCTAAATTACGTTTTGTCTATTCTTTCCTTTTCAAGATTGAGTGGTCTTAAGAGTTAGTGGTCTACCTGTATTTGGTTTTATTTGCATGTTTATTATACTATAGGGAAACAGGATAGAGAAAGGGGAGGTTTGGGTACCCATAAACCGGTTTAACTCTACCGCTGGCTGTTGCCAGTGCCGGTACCAAGCCCGGATATCCCGAGTTCCTATCGTTATCTATGTTTGTCTTTTGTCATTTCATTGTTTTTCTTGTGCAGTTCCCTGTTATCTTCCTTTCATTAATTCTATTGTATTATTGCTGTGTTTTTTTCGAATTTCATTTCCCCTTTCAGCATGTTACTCATCATAAATGTATCTATCCCGAATTACTATGGTTTTGCGTTGTTTTTTTTTTCTATTTTTGTCTTTTTATTGGTGTTTTTATAGTGAAGTTCCCTGGCGGATTGTGGCATGAGATTGTAATTTTCTGCCATTGTAGTAGTAGAGCAGTGAGTATTAGAAAAGGCCACAAGTTTAAAAGTTTAAATGACCTAAAAGCCTCATGGAATTTTACTGGCTAATATGAAAGGTTGAAATGTTAGCTAACAGAGGGTTATGTCGTAATCATTGAAAACGGGTTCAAACTGTACGAAATTTGGGGTCAAAAGCGTCACCTTGTAGAACTCCAATTTGGACCAAGTCAAAGTAAATGAATCAAAATCGTTCAAAATTTAATAAAAAGTCATTAAAAACATTGTAATGATTTGAAATAAAGATTAATTCGTAAAATTCAATGACCAAATATAGACACTTGGTAACAAAAATTGCGTCATGTGCATCGTTTTTAGAATAATCGCCAAAAAAGATATTTTAAAGTGTGTAGTAATTTTTCAAGAATTTTTTTTTCTTTTTTTTTTCTTTTTTGCTAAGCATGTAATCAAAACAATCATACAAGCACTGTTTTGATCACATGAATTTTTTATGTCGCCTTAGCTATCAAAATAAATTCAAATCTCGGCCCAAACTCTGGAGACTGTCACTTGCTATTTTTTCAAAATAATTGCCACATAGCTAGTTTTGTTGCAAATGCATTTTAAGTTGCCGAAACTCTGTTTTTAAAGAATAAATATTATAATGCCATCATATTACAATAGAGAAAACTTTTCATACTTAAATATCGAAAGTTCAAGGGAGATAAATTAATGTCAAAATCTAATACAAATATATAAAAAATTTTGAGTTGGAAGTAGCATTTTCAAGGATATACAAGACACAATTTACTAACAAAATATGAACACATATCAAAACTTAACATGTAAAACAACAATACTTTTGAAATACACAATACATGTAAAATGAAACAATAAATAGTTAAACATAATGATATTGCAAAAGTTATAAAGGTAACAATCTGACTGACATTAATGTTACACTGGGCATATGAGCTATAAAGGAAAATCGCGAATGAAAATGTAAAAGGTACAGCAATATATATGAAATAGAGACAAAATTTAAAATTTAAATATAGGGAATTGAGACGACATTTAAAAAGTAAAATATAAGGAACAGAGACGGCATCTCAAAGGTCAAATATAAGAAATGAAAATGGTATCTAAAAGATAAAATCTAAGGAATAGAGACGAAATTTTAAAAGAAAAATTAAGGGAATAGAGACGACATTTCAAAGGTAAAATCTAAGGAAAAGAGGCGACATATTAGGAACAGAGGCAGCATCTAAAGAGTAATATATAAGGAATAGAGACGACATTTAAAAAGTAAAATACAAGGAACGGAGACGACATTTTAAAGGTAAAATTTAAAAAAAAAATCGAAATAGTATCCACAAGGTGAAACACCTAAACAATGAATTTAAAAAGGAATATGAAAATGAAATGGATATTCTATCTAGCATCTTGTCGATAAAATGCCAAAAGTCTACATAATGTTTTACTTGTTAGGATAAATAAATTTAACAAAATTTTATGAAGATCAAACTTGTATTTCTGAGAAGTAACCTAAGATGTAGATATTAAACTGAGATGCGACGTGCTGACAATCGAAAGAACCGACCGAAAAACTTTGTTGTTGCGGCGTAAAACATTGCAAAAGGTCAGTTTAAGACAAATTAAAGGTAAAATATCTAAAGGTAAAATCTAAAACAACATATAAAATGTAAAACACATGCAGACATGAAACGCTCAAATTTTAAAAAGATATTTTGATTATTAGATATTACTGATAAGCATAGGTATAGACCAGACACTTTGCTTGACTTCCGCTCAAAGGATTATTATTCCAATGAGACACTGGCATATTTGCATCCCAAAAGTGGTGAATTATTAGTTTCAGAACCAGAGCAAACAGAATTTGCATTGTTACAGGATTCACTATCCTGACATGCACATTAGTCTGTACAATACGGGTGCTGCTCATTGCACACGCATGCAGATAAATATGCTCGATTTCCCTTACATGAGCCAGTCATGTCTTGGAGAAAATCGGACGCTATTTGTCATTTGAATAGCACTTGCTCTAATTTGTTGTCCTCAAAATTCCATACATAGTGACTTGGTTATCCGTTGTTTTTCCTAGCTACAAATAACAACGCCCAGACCCTGCTTTACCACACAACTCGTCAAATATGATCTCTAAGAGATACTTCGCATGGAGGAAGTTTTACAAGACTTTTGTCTTTACTAGTAGCAATTTGAACTTTTTACTGGTTTAGACTGTTGTGCGACTTCTAGTATCTGCCCCCTGTTTCATACAACGAAGACATTACCTTCCTTGAAGCATCAATGACACTGTAAACGTCATTTTCTGCTAAAGAAACAAGATCTTGATAACGACTTTGCTGAACATTGAAATGTTTCAATAGGGACTTCTTTCCTATTAAAAAATGCACAAGTGGAGTCATTTTAGTACATGTGAAAATAGAGGAAATTTTGACACCAATGGCCCATTGGCATTCACAATGGAGTGTGCAGGAATAAATCGACGATTTTCTTTCATATTCCAAATCGACCCAGTCTGAATCCATATTTCTGTTGTGCTTTTTAGCTGAGGATAAAAATGGATCGCTAAAATAAGCACATTTGTATCATCTCTATTCCTTAGCTTTTACTTTTTAAATGTCGTCTCTATTGCATAGGTTATTGTAAAACCTTTTACATGTAAATTCGCGATCCTACTGTATAGCTCATATGACAAGTGCTACATTAATTTCAGTCAGATTTTTACCTCAAACAATTTTTGACTTTAATGATATCATTATATTTAAAATATTGTTTCATTTCAAAGGCATTTGGTGATTTTCCTGTTAAATGTTATTTGTCTCCATATTCTATTCGTAAATTGTGTCGTTACTATCCTTTTAGATGCCATTTCCATTTCAGAAATTGTCATCTATTTATGTTCGAATTTACCATTTGACATAAATTTATCTCCCATCTAAGTATGAAAAGTTTTTTCTATTGTCATATGATGACATTATAACATTTCTTTTATAAAAAAAGAGGTTTTGACAACTCAAAATGCATTCGTAACAAAACTAGCTATGTGGCAATAATTTTGAAAAAAAAAATAGCAAGTGACAGTCTTCAGTGTTGGCGCCGCTATTGGAATTTATTTGGATAGCTTATGCAACTAAAAACATTTAAGTAATCATAGCACTGCTTTCATGATCGGTTTGATCCCATGCGTAGCCGAAAAGCAACAAAATTTCTTAAAAAATTACTACACACTTAAAAATATTCTTTTTTGCGATTATTCCAAAAACGATGCACAAGACGCCATTTTTGCTAAAAAATGTCTATATCTAGTCATTGAATTTTACACAGTAATCTTTATTTAAAAGCATTAAAAAGTTTTTAATGACTTTTTATAAAATTTTAAACGATTTTGATTCATTTACTTTGACTTGGTCCAAATTGGAGTTCTAAAAGGTGACGCTTTTGACCCCAAATTTCGTACAGTTTGGACCAGTTTTCAATGTTAACGACACATCCCTCTGTTAGCTAACACTTTAAGAAAAATGAAAGGATATGGAGTGAATGTACATGTCAAATTAATTAGCTAATAAAATTCTATGAGGCTTTTAGGTCATTTAAAAGTTATAAAATGACCTCTTCGCCGCTTGCCTATAGGTATTTCCTGTATCTTCTGTTCATTTATGTAAATATTTTGTGTCATGAAACTCACAACTTAAACAACAATGTTTGTTAGACACATTTTCGAAAATTTTCTCTCTAAGTATATATAACATTTAAAACATATGATGAAAAAATCATGCCATTTATCTTGTTAGACCCTTTTGATCTGATGATCTATGGTTGAATACCATGTTATTATCGAAATATATTCCAGTATTATACTCAAATACAATTGGGATGAAGTTTATGTTTTCATTTAAAAAAAAGAAAGGAAAAGAAAAACATTACCCCGTCTCTTATTGGTTCCCGAAGTGTAGTCTGTTGATCTAGTGTATTAATAGTGTTATACACTGCAACTGAGGAATAATTGGTACAAAATCTAATCACATTAACTTACCTGAATGACAGCATTTAAACTACAACTGAATCCAATGTTTGGAAGGCCCTGAAATGTTTTAAAAACATATTCTCAAAGACAGTCTGTATCGAAGCTCGTTGAGGCCAGGCTCCTGGCGATACCCTGATTTATCTTTTAAGAAATGTATGGGGCATTTGTGTTCATTTCAATTCTGATTTATAAATTATCAGTATATAACTGTTCATTTCTTCCTAAGATTCATTGTTTTCTTTCGTTAATCAGCACCGGTTGAACCATCACGCTGATGACATGTCATCGTGAGTGCAGGTGCTGTACATCAAGTGAAAAAAGTCTATTTACAAGTTGGCAATATTAACAAGTTAAAAGGTGATCAGTGCTGGTTAAAAACATGATGATTGTATAGTCTATGGCATTACTCCTACTCTGGTCTCTGGATGGAGGTGAGACCAGAGGTGCTCCTTGAAGGTGGTACATGTAGTATCGGAGTCAGTTACAATGGAGTCAGGGAGATGGTTCCAATCCCGTATAGTCCTTGGGTAAAAGCTATTTTCATATTCAGATGTATTACATGGGGAATAATACATGGCAAATCCGTATCACATGCCGTACCATCCCGAGTTACCAATATCAGCATGAGGGCCTCTGTATTATACAGTTTATCATATATTTAAACAGAGGATTACTAATCCGAAAAATATTGTCAACAATTGAAATCGGGAAGAGAAAATGCATGTATTTTGCGAGGAGGAAAATTTCAAATGGGCGGAAAGGACTAGAAGTTTTGGACTAAATCTAACTTGTAAAGGAAAAAAGTTTGCTAGATTTTTTTTAACTGATCCTCAGAAAACAATTTCACCCCAAACAAATCTTTGTTCTCCTCCCCCAAACAAAAAATGTTTCCCCCCCAAAAATGCCACCCCCCCAAAAAAAAAATTAACCCCCGAATTTTTTTTTATAAAAAAAGTAAAATTGATTATTTTTTTTCGAAAAAGGGTAAGCCATGCGATAAAGGGTATGCGATAAAGGGTAAGCCATGCGATAAAGGGTATGCGATAAAGGCTATGACATCGTAGTGTGAATACGGATTGAACGTCATGCACTGTATCACATATGTTGGTATTTCGGTTGCTACATTGTGGTATATAATCTTGTGGAAAATAATAAGACGGTTTGCTGTTTTTCTGGTTTCTAGAGTTGATTATTCGGTAATATAAAGGTATTTGTGACTTTTTGCTCTGACCGTATAAATACCATGCGTATTACAGTCCTTTAGGAGTCCATATTCCTCTACACAAGTTACTGTGTTGTTATTTTTTGTTTTCTAAATATATCATGCATATGCTACACTGGTACAGAAAAGATAATATATGAGTGGCAGAAAGGTACAATTACACCATAAACAGAGTTTACGAATAGTCGTAGTTTAAATATAGATTACACTACAAGATCCCCTTCCCTACCAAATTTATCCACTAGAGATAGTTCAATTTTAAGATTTAGATGCGAGGCTTGTTGAGCTTTTATCAAATTTTTAAATTTAAATATCGAGAGTGGATAAAATATGGTAATAATCGAGATAAAGTGGTGCTATCCTTTTCTTTGTAAACATCGATATTTGTATTTCGAAAAGATTTGGCGGAAAATAGCATGGGGCTTTCTTAATTCAACATATGTGGAATATAAATCTAACCGGTCAAAACCGGAAACTTCACATATCATTAGAGAATATAGAAAATATTTGTTAATTGTTAATTGTTTGATGTAACTGGTCAAACAAACATTCACCATTAAAGCGGAATTTATAAATATATTTTGATTGTTTAATTTCTGCATGACGTGTATTTGAAAATGAATTCCAATCGTTATTGCAAAGTCCAATTTCATTTGTCAACGTCATTGAACAACAGAGAAGTTATTTCCCGATATTTCTGCTCGCCCTTCAATTAGATGCCGTTTGACGCCTCTAGGTCCCCCCTTTCAAGAGCTATAGGGGGTGTTTTTAAGGCTCTAGGATAAGGGTATGGGCTTACTGAACAGAATATAACTTGGGCAAAACAATTGAGTGTTTTTCGCGCGGTTAGGGACTAAAAAGCCCAATTCCCCCTCTGTCCTGCGGGTTCGGATGGGGTGCAAGCCCCCTCGCCACTAGGCAAATGAAGGGGACTATGCATCCTCGCTAGATAGCCGAGCCTACAGCTCAAAAGGTAGAATTTTGAATTTTGGCGACTTGCTGGCTGTTGTATGTACTGCAGCTTTAAAAAAAATGAACCTGATTAGGGCAAAACATGTCAAAAAATGCATTTTTGTTCCTTTTAGGCCCCTCTTGTCTCCATGGTAACAACAAACCAGCTTTTGATAGCATTTCCCGAAGGCAACAAGCCAGTGTGTAATTCCACCAAGTATCAATTTTTGTGGTTTAATTTCAAAGAAACTAGAACACTTTGATTTTCTAGCTCAATTCTGAATGTTCAAAAATTGATTCCTCAGCCAAGTCTCATGAAGGAAAGGGTTAATACGCGTCGAAGATAAATAGTGCAGTATATAGTGACGTCAAATTCAGCGACAACATTATTTCAAGAATTATGAAAAATAAATTTTGGAAGATTTTATAGATGTGTTACGAAACGACGATCAGCCGACGAAGTGGTAACGTAAACAACAGAGTACTTTCATTAAATGTGGTTAATTTTGTTACTTTAAAAAAAGAAGTACAGTAGCATGCATTGATTAAAAAAAGGTTTTGACTATCATGATAAAAATGTACAAAATACCGAATGAGAAAATCTGTAGAATATGGAAATGGAGTTTACACAACGAAACCAGTAGCGGATTCAAAGGGCGTACAGGCTTTCACTCTGTCGTCGAAGAAAAAAAATGAGAGAGTTCTGTATTAAACTACCCGTATATCATATAACCAATTGTTTGCAAAATGAAATGTTTACAGGATTTTTTTTATATAAAACACCGTCAAAAAGTATTATGCTTTTACACGATTTCCGTGATTTTCGACACCGTTCGGCAAAATCCCGAATCCGTCCCAGGGCCCAACAGAACTCTTAAAATCAATCCACTTGAAAACAAAATACTAATTGTATTACTTGAAATTGATTTTATGCAATTCTCGCTACTAAAAAGCGGGTTTTAAATCCCCATATTGACTTTAAAAAATACCACGCCATATAAAGACACAAACAGAAAATACACTCAAATCTATGTTGTTTTGTATTAAAAATACCGGGGATAAATCTGTTCACATTTATTTCTACCGGAAAACCTATACACCCGAACATAGATGTATAGTACTGTATGTAGACTATACAATAAAGGCTGTGAAAATTGAACTGACGAAATACGGATTGACAGACTTTATAGATTGGTTGCAGGAAAAAAAACTCTACTTGTGGCTCATAATATTGTAAAAAAAATTGACGCTTAAATTCTGAAAGCTAATCAACTACTTCTAAGTTGCAGTTTCACGTCTAAAGTATTTTGTTTTTGAAAGCCCTTTACTTTTTTCTAACTAATTTTCTAAACAACTAAAGTAGGACATATTGTTTTTCAGTCTGTTTAGGTTTAAGTTACAGTTTCAGTTGATTTTTTTATCCTGATATAATTGGATCACGAACAATTTTTCATCATGGATTATTTTGAATTGTTGTGTGTAAACATCATATAAGGTGGGACGATACAAAATGACTATATTACAGAAAGACCTCATTTTCGACTCAGTGATAGATCTTCCTAATATGCATCGGAATATGAATTAAAAATAGGGGGTCCCGGATCGTTTTTTCGATAGAAACAACTTTGAATTTTTGTATTTTGGCGGTAAATTGACAAAGACATACAGGGAAAGTCGTACTTTTTCTGCCTTTATTTTCAGTTTTGGCGTCTGGAAAGATAGACCGAAAGTACATAGGACTACCAAAAATTAACATAATATTCCTAAAGAAATGACAATTATTTTCATGTAAAAAAATTCATATGTCACGGTTTAAATTTCGGAGCTATATTTCACGGAACTTTGTTAAAGCATGTTAAAGTTGTAAAAATGTGACGTTATATCCAGATTGGACGTTACAATAATTTTTTACGGCGTTAGCGCTCTTATGCCAACATTTTTTTTTATTTTGTGTTTTACGGGAGAGCCTACCCTATTTTTTCAGAACGTGAAAAAAAGATAAAAGTGGTAAGGCTAACTTTTATTTCTATTTTATATCCCTACCCTTTTTTCTTTGCATCTCAAAAATTAAAAATCTCTTTCCAAATGGATATAAATTATTGAAAAGTGTCATTCTTCGGAAAATAGTAGTAAAAAGTACTTTAAATATGCTATATTTGGCTTGACAAAAATAGAATCCATTTTCATAATTCAGTAGATTTCCGTTCAAATACGGTACTCATTTTATTATTTTTTTACACAAGTGTCATGCACTCATTTCAGAAAATAAAATAATATGTTTCAAGGAAACTTTTATTTTGCCATCTCCTCTATTTTCAATCCTTTTTTTTTTATTTCGTCACCGACCAACTTGTCAAGATCTAAAGTCGTGTACAACAGATTATAAAATAGATGTTGGCCTAATTAACTTGCAGGACAAACTTCTTTCGGATTGCACATTTATTTTACTGTGATGGTGTTACTTACATGTACAACAGTACCTTATTGGTGCATTTACCAATACTATATGTAAAAAAAACAACAAGACTTAACAGTTAATTTTAGAGCAAGCTGATTTTGACTTTCAATGTAATACATCCTATAGGTTATTTGTTTTCTATTAGTTTTATAGTTTTCCGATGTTTTGATTTCGCAGACTAGTGAAGGAATACAAAACCAGAAATATTTTAGATATTATATTGGCATGAATTTTGTCACGGTAATGATATTCAATTATGATAAATTCTATTAAATTAATTTAACACCACCCTGTGAACAGCGGCGATATTAAATGCAAATTACTTCATTAAGCCACCCTGTGAACAGCGGTGACATTAAATGTCATAAAACAAGAATCCATTCCAATTTCGATCAGTGGTGAGAGCACCCTGAGAACAGCGGCGCATTTAACTTATATTTTGTTAAAGTTGTCAAATTGTCACTGAAATGTAAATTCAAGAACCACAATATACACGTAATTTGTGCGCGTAAGGCGACCTGTGCCAAATGGACAATGAACAGATCAACGTTCAGTGTCCACCGCCAACGGTGGGGGAGCCAATACGTGAACAAATTCGTGACAAAATCCATGCAAACAAATCCAGATAGACGGAGGAATGTCATGCACAAAGTTTTCTATCCACCACAAAGGACATAGGTTAAGATATTATTTCCACACGATTATAAAAGGTGAACATTATTAGTTCGAAAAATGGGTATCTCTGAGTATTTGATAAAGCACTTGTTCAATACACTAACAACCCTCTAAGTCTCTAATGCGTTCAATATTCAAACCATATTTTCTGTAGCTTTGTATCAATGTCTAAATGTACAAATACTTTGACAGAAAAACGAATCTTAATTATTGGTCTGCGTCTCATATATTCATGAAAGCATCTCAAAGGAATTGGCATCTGCTTCTGATACCATTATTTTCTTACCTTTACCATTTTGGTCGGTTTTTTGAAAAAAAAACAATTAAAGCATCCCGTTAGCGTTATTTCCAAACATGGACAAAACTGAAAAACGCTAAATAAAATCTACCACAAATAAAGAAGTATTATACTATATACAGCTGATATTCTTTTTAGGAACCGACTTTATCTTTCGTGTATAACCATAAGTTAACGGAAGCTTTGTTTTTAACACTCCAATAAACTTGAAATGTTTTTATGACCATATGAATTTACGAATTATGTTTCGAACATACTAGCAGATATACTTTTTATACAGATAGATCAATCTTTATTCAAATCAGATTTCTCTTTCACATGGCGATATAATACAGATTGAAAGTTTCATGGGTTAACTGACAATTAGCGATAAGTAGATTAGGTGTTTCTTGTTGTCTTTTTCTTCGAATCAATATCCATTTCTCACAGAAAGAGTACATGTATCACATAAATAATCTGGATTTTGTCTTTTTCTTTCTGCACTTGATCTGACACTATTTATTGCCTCCTTCGTAAAGTATTTCTCAACAATAGATAATTCCACATGTTGACTCAAAATACGATTGGAAATATTTAAAAGATCAATATCGCTTGCAAATACTTTTTCATTGTTTGCAATTACATCCTCAGCTTTGTCTTCACCGAGTATCCATTGTAAGATAGCTGCAATAAAAATGATAATTTTTAAATTTTATTGTAGTAGTTGATTTTACTGTATACATGCTTATCCTGAATATAGTTCTTTTGCTATTATTTTTTTATTACATTATTATTGCAGTGCAATATTCTGGTGTATAGCTTTCACATGTAGGCATTTACATGTAGGTCTCAATAGCAGTGGCCTCTGACTAAATAACAGACCTATCATTGGTGTGATGGGTGACATGCAGGGATAACAAAATGCTTAATTTTCAGGGTCACCTGATGATACCAACACTTTTTTGGAGAGGGCACACATAAAGTGCAATTTTTGTGGCATTATTGTATTATTGTTCATTTTTATTTTTTTTTTATATTTTGTCATATTGTCTCCATCTGTGTTGCACCTAGATTGCTATGTTTTTGGATTTCTATTCTATTCTAGATTTTTCCTTTTTCTGCCTTTTTTGCTTTAATATTCACTTGCCAATGATGATAGAAGAGCAACAAACTATGCTTTTCCCCATATGGTCAGTATTGAAATAAAGATCTCGCATGGAAGCAATCTTGGAATTATTGCTGGTCCCATGCAAATACATGTATGTATGGTATAAACCATCAAATATATTTACCTTCTTCTTTAACGTTGGAGCTCTTCCTAAAAAATGGTTGAATTTTTGGTCGCTTTGATTTTTTTGTGATGCCTATTACTGTCTTCTCACTCCCCTTTGGTCTCCCTCTACGATTTAATTTGGGAGGAAATTTGATGCTTTGTAGTCCTGAAAAATGTAAACTATAAGTAATTTTGCGACGACAAAATAAAGATCAAAGTACCGTATGAATCTCAATTTCATGACAAAACTTAATCCAAACCAAGTAAATGATTTAATCATGCAGTATTTTCACAATGTGTGAACTGTAAGGAATATCAATAAGAAAACTACAAATATGATGTAAAAGTACGCAACATCCTAATTGTTACATAAAAGTGACAACAAAAGTCTGAATCAATCAAAGGGAGAGACCAGTAAGAAAAATCTGTATAACATACGACAGAATCAAGGAAACAAAACCCAACACAGAACATTCTTGGCAAGCCGTAATATTTCCGACTTGGAACGGGCATTTTATAAATAAAATGGTGGGTTTAACCAGATTAAATAAAGCATCAACCTCCCACTTATATGACAACTAACTATAGCTTCTGTGTTAAACAATAACTGATCTGACTTGTATTGCTCTTGTATATTTTGAAGTCATCATAATGTTTTTAACAATGAGTTATTTCTAATAACTCATAAGCAGTTAAAGATATGTACATATGTATTTAGATGTTAAGTAATACTGACTATAGGCTAAAAACTGATCATAAATTATGTTTGTTTATATCTTAATCTATTACCTTTATCAACTGAAGTGTCTCTAGTTACTAAATATGCTATGGTATCATGAAGCATACTTGGTGTGTCTTCCTACCGACATCTCTCAACTGATAATACTGACTTCATAGGTATTGAGTTATTTCATCACGCTCATTATCATCAATACTGGTGGTGGCATCTTCAAACTTGTCAGAAATGCTGTTGTTTATATGTGGAAGTGATTTAGGTGTTTTATCACTATAGTTGTGAAGGAACTCCTCTATTTCTTTTTTATAATATTTTGCCTTTTGAATCAAGTTATATCTTGTTGGTTTAACATTTTCCTGGTCTTTCTCTGATGATCCAGTTGCTTTTTCCCCTATAAAAATTAACATGTGCATGTGTATGAATTCCATTTACTATATTTTGTTGAGATTATAACCTCATTTAAGAGCACACCTGCCTACTGATGTTAAATATAATATCACAGTCATGTTGTTTCTTTGTTGTTTTTTTTCCATTTTGATATACATTTTGTACCTCAACATATTTTATGATGGATCTCCATAATTTCTTAATCATAACTCCCTTACAATTAATGTGTGTGTCATACTAGTCTTATGCTAACCTATACATATATATCAGCATATCTTTACATTGAAAATTAATGCCACACTGGTTAACATGTCTGCATGGCATTACTTATGACTATAAAATTTTTGAATTTTTTTCTGTATTGAAACACATTTGTTTTACTTTCAAAATATACAGTAAAATTAAATTTAGGGGTCAGTGTTCAGTTGAGTGCAAAAACAGTTTTTAGGTAGAGTCAAAAAGCAGTGGTTATAATTATTGTATCTTAAACTATTCTCACTGACAACTACTTCACCTGGAAGAGAACACACAAATGATCACCAAGCCATTCATTTAGACCTTATTCAACAAACTTGCTTTTTCCTCAAAATTGAATCAAAGATTATTGAGTATTTCAGTTTTATTGGGACTTCTGTAATTAACAAGGAACAGTTGTTGAAAGTTGAAGATGTCCATTGTCACTTGAAAAACTAATATAACTATAATCTTACCATTGATATAAGCATTATTTCTCTCATTTCTCTGCACATTTTCTGTTATATTTTTTGAATGGTTATCTAACTGTCCCAGAGCTGAAAAAAATTATAACAGCATTTTAACATACAAGATTATGTTCAAGTTTCTCAAACATATAATAATATGAATAATTTTTAATTTTAAAGAACGACATTGCACAATACATATTTTTTTTAGATTCAAAGTTGTTTGTCATTTTAATAAGGCAAAAAGGAAATAATGGTTATGCAAACCACAGCAAGTTACTACCACAGAAAATGAAACGAAGGTATATAGACAAATGTTGACAGAAAATAACTATGGACATAATCAAATGAAACTTTTTTTCTTACCCTACTGAGTATGGAAAGTTAAAGAAAAAACATGTTTTTTTTTGTTTAGAATATTGATGTACTGAGATGAAATGTGATGCTGCACAGAGAAATAACCAACTGCAATTTCTTTTATTTATTCCACTCAAATAAATGCAACACTCTTAAGTTCTTAGTCCCTTGGTCCAAAAGCAAACAGACAGTTACTTTATCTACATGTTAGAATATACTGACTTCAGACTTCACCCTTGGTCACTAAGTCTGAATAGATTTTAAACATATTTTGGTGTATGGATTTCCAAACGTTTGATTTTGATCTGCACTGAAGAGACATAAGTTGTCGAAATGGGAGTAAGCAGAATCTAAATTCACAGTAACTTGGGTATTTTGTTATTTATGATACAGCTAAAATAACATTGATAACAATTAAATGTTAAATATGCTATCAGATTGGATGAATGACATTTGGTTGAAAAACATTTTGCCCAAAAGCTGAAAAACAAAAAAAGAAACATGATGGTGGAATATGTACATGATGGATAAAAAATACCTCTTTTCTTCAGTGGAAGTCTAAGTTCTGGAAATTCCTTCTTCTTTGTCATAACAAGATGCTTTTCTATAAGAAAATTTAATGTGTAAAAATGATATTTATCCAAACAAAGAAGTGTCAAAATTAACATGTATATATACATGAACAGCCAATAAATAAAAAAACATATGGTTCTCTTTTTCTTGTGCCAATATTACAATATACAGTCAAAAAGTGAAACCTGTCTTAATGGAATCTTTGACTTCACTGGGTATAATGTCTTGAAATAAACAACCAAAAATCCATTTACAATATATTCTACAGTGTGTTTTTTTCTTGTTTACAGTTTCATATAAATCATTTTAATTCATCATCCTGTCATTTCAGTTGGTTCTTCAAAAATATATAGATATAGTGTTTTCATTTTGTGTGCCATCAATATTTTTGTGTTAATTTGTATTTTGTGCCAGGAAGTGGAAGTTCTTGACTGAATCTATATCTGCTGCTTAAACATACATCCTAGTTTACCTTCAAGTGTCCAAATTGTACTGAGAGCAGTTTTCCAGGCATCTTTATCAAAATATTTTTTGGCACAATCCTGAATGTTTGGATTTAATATGATGGTGACATTAGGAAGGAGATCTTCTGGTTTAATTTGAACTTCATCTTCCTCTATCAGACCAATACCTCTTTCCGCTCGTTTCACAGCAGCGGCATCAGCCATTAAATATAAGAATTCTGTGGTAAAAAAACATAAATACATATGTAGATGCACAAATTGATCAATTCAATTTTTTTCTAAAATTACCTTAAGGATGGCAGATTGGAAACTAAATTAAGCCTTTATTTATATTTTGAAGTTTTAATTCTTTTTTTTTAACTATAAAGATGATTTAGATAAATATAGAATAATGGAAGTTTAATTTTTGATACAAAAAATATTGTAGACATAAATCAACAAGGCAACGTCTACAATTGGAGACAACTATTCTTTTTATCGATAATTAACTACATCATCTGATAGAACAAATTTTGAAAAATGTAATAAATTCTGAAGAAATCGGGAAATTGCCTATTGATTAGAATTTTTTGTAGATGTACATTTCTTTGTTTCCATTGCTGCACTGATTGACAAAGTAGCGGGCAGTAAGATACTGAAAATATTTGCCTCATAAGGAAACTCATACAAATTACCAATCAAAGGAATCTCATACAAATTAC
>MJUU01029313.1:4273-27319 GCA_002080025.1 Modiolus philippinarum | reverse complement strand
TGGAATGCTAAGTGCTCCCGATATGATTTTCACCTTGTTAAGCTTGTATTCATATCACTTTGACATCTACTGAGACATAAAGGTAAAAATTCTGTACAAAACAATTTTTGTTTTAGAAAAAGGGGTCCCGGACCCCCTTCTGGATCCGTGAATGGATTCTTGCCCTTTTTGGCGATATCTCGACATCTGCTATCAATGTTCTTGATCCATGCTTCATACACACCGATAGAAAATTAACCCAGATATCTTTAAGGTCGTACAGGGGTTACCATGCACGGCGTACGAGAGAAACGAGGAACGAAAAAGAATTTGGCTTGCACGATCTCCGGGTGCACGATACGTTATACCTTTTTCGGTTTGCAAGAAATACGGCAAATATGCAACGACCCCCAACACGACAAGATGTGAAATAAAAAAACAGTAAACTTTATTCGTCTCTAGGCAATGTAATAATAAAACTTACGGAATTAATTTTATAATTAATTGCAAGCTAACTTATTCAAAAGATCTAAAATGAAAGTTGAGAAGGAAAATTATTCCAACCAATGAAAATAAAGCTAACTAATTCAGTAAGGATAATTGACCAATCAAATTAAGTAATCTGCCTATTATGTATTTCCTATGAGAAAATTATATCGTCGTCTAAAACCCACATTTGCAGGAGGAAACTTGGGTTTAGCTTTAGAAATTCATTATATCCTCAGCCTTCTATGTAACAATAAAGTAAAACTACCATTTGCAATACCAAAGTAAAGTTTAGTTGAGGAAACCCTAGGTTTCCAGAGCAAAACCAGGTTTCTGTAGAGCGAAACCCGGTTTCAGTGAGGAAAACCTACATTTGCTTGAGGAAACTTGGGTTTAGCTACAGAAACCCATTGGATGCTGAGCATTGTATGTATTTCTAAGAGGAAACTCACATTTGCAGTACTAAAGACGAGTTTAGCCCAGGAAACCCTGGGTTTCCTGTCAGGAAACCTAGCTTTACAGACAGCGAAACCCGGTTTCGCTAACCAAAACCAGGTTTCTCTGCATTTTGGTTAATTTCGCTTACCATAGACGCTGTTTAAAGACAGATGATATGGGCGGTACTATTTTGTTATTTATCCGCGTTGCTCGTTGATCCTCCCGCAGTTGAAATGCATTACCCCCCAAATATAATCCCAAAGGTTGGCGTTAGATATATCATTTCATTACGGATAATTTTTAAAGTGTATGGTTGAATTTGGACTGGTTTTACTTACTTATTGGATTCAAGAATACAAATGCAAGAAATCAATGATTTCTAGGAGTGTATGATATTGCATAATATAGTGTGTTATTTAACCCGGTTGATTTCTCGTACTATCCGGTCCTGTGTGACAGCATAACCCGCAGAAAACTGCGAGTAATAAAAGTAAAAAATAGAAATAGACTACGTACTTTGTTCCTAAATTCCACGATTTACATTATCTTTTAAATACATTTTACAAATGTTTTATCATTTTACAAATGTTTTATCCTCGGTTGTATTATGTTTATTATTTTCTTGAGTTCATCATTTAAACAAGAATCTGGAAAGTTTTGCAAATATACACAAAAAACAAAGACTCTTACACGCTGAAATAACGAATTAGTTTATAAAACATTCACGTTTTCACCAGCTCACTATAATTTATAGAGAAAAAAATTACAATTCCTTTAAATTTCAAGACAACGAAACCCAATCATAAACATGTATACCTTGAATCTGAAAGCAGATGGTACACTTTGGGTGAATGGTGTGTCGTTATCCATTTTGAACACGGCGTTTATACAAATTTTACGTATTTTTTTCAGTAACAATAAAATTTTAATGTGCGGATGGATTTTTCTGGATACAGCATATCTATACATTCAGAAACCCTTCAGATACTGTTTATGTGCTGTGTTTTGATAACTTGCACCACTTCTTAGTATCTGGACAGGTCTGACTAACTACAACACACTAGACGACGAACATTACATTTTGAATTTGCAAATGTAGAACATTGTGAAAGAGGACCTATTGACAACAGCATTGCAAGACGTGTATATTTATTCTGAATTAAAAAATGTATGGATTTAACATAATTATGACATTTGGAAGTTTTCTTGACAGCTTCTTCTAATTGCCTATAGCAGTCATGTGACCAAGGTTATGGCAAATAGACAGCAAACCATTACCAGGCCAACAGAAAAATAGGGCTGGCATGGTGATGGCTATGTGGTGGCAATGTTGGCATGATGCTGGTAAACAAGGGGCAAGTATGGCAAGCTACTGCTGGGCCAACATCGTTCAAACAGTTAAGCTCATTAAGAGGCCGATGAACAAAAAGTCAATGGCCATTGTTGGTTGCCATCAATGGGCCGATGAAGTTGCCAACAGTAAATCATATGTTGGGCCAACACCTTTATGCTATCTGGGTATCTATCATACATATGTCCTTGGCTGATTTGGGCTTTTCTATTTAGATCGTATTGACAATTTATTCTCAGCTTTTACACATATATTTGTTTATTGATTTAGAGACATAAGTTGTCAAAATTGTCATTTTCAGAAATAACAAAATTCACAGTTACTCCAGTATTTTGTTATTTCTGAAATCTGATTTTTCATTCGATCTGTAGGAGTGTAACTTAGGTAAATATAAATTTTAATATCCTGCCTCTAGTACAGAAGTACTTCAGTGCTAGCCCGAAAACCGATTTTATTTGGAAACACGATTTTATTTGGAAACATGCAGTATCTAAATTTGAGAAAATTTTGTTTAAAAACATGGAGTATCTCCCTCTCGCATAGCTCTGTCTTTAGCTGATCTGGCTTTTCTATTTAGATTTGTTCTCTATCAGTTTTTTTACATATTTCGGTTTATGGACTTCAAAATGTTTTGATTTTATCTGCATTGAAGAGACATAAATTGTCGAAATGCACATTTGAAGAAAAAAAATCAAAGTAACTTCGGTATTTTATTTATTTCCACTGGACAGCTGCCTCTGCTGGTGGACAATTGTTCCCCGAGAATATTCACCAACCCCGTATCCAGTATTTCGGTGCTTATCCGAAAACCGAAGTTATTTGGGAACATCCAATATCTAAATTTTAGAAAATTTTGTTTAAACCTATATATATAGCTATGGAGTATCTCCCTCTCGCATGCTGTTTGGTTTTTTTATTCAGATTTTATTGGTTATTTGTTCTCTATCAGTTTTACACATACTTAGGTTTATGGACTTCCAAATGTTTTGATTCTATCTGTACTGAAGAAAAATGAGATGTCGAAATTCGCATATGAAGAAACAAAATTCACAGTATCCTCGGTATTTTGTTATTCAATCGATTTAATAAAAGTGCATTAAACACCCAATCCGTAAAAGACTTTGTATCCCGTCTAAAAATATAACATTGACAGTATTAATGTAAAAAAGTGAGAACCGAACCGTCAGTTTGAAACGAATAATCTAAAGACTATAACAAAGGAACACAGACATAACACAAGTACTGCACAGAAACAAAGACTTACACCAATACAAAGATGAAGAGCATGGTTCCAATAAAAAACATGGGTTAGATCAGGTGCACCGGTAGAGTAAGCATCTCCTGCTTCTTATGAGACACATAGCGTGTTGAACAGGTCAAATCGGTGGAGAAAATATGACTATTAAGCTTTTCAAGGGAAAGATCTGTTGTCTGGGAAAACAGAATATTTTTAAAAAGCTTAACAAAAGATATGAACATTTGATATCTTAATATGACGTGACTCACTAACAGCTAATTACAAAGGACACTTCTCATCCTGGACTTTATGAAAATGTTGTTTAAAAATGCCAGAAACTGATAAAAAAATGTAGAGAAACTGGGAAATAACTTACATTCTTTATGTAATAGTGGATATCTACGGGATATTCTAAACGAATCAGTTAAGTTGGCTTTGGATACCAGTGACCTTTCCATATTGTTTTATTTTAATGCTGCTGGTGAGAGGTTACTCCTTAAAACATGTTTACAGCTTAACGAAATTTACTGTCTTTTCTGCAACTTGGGTATTTATTGTATTCTATAGATTTTACACATATACTGGCCCCTCACTGATACTTCCAATGTCTGCTAAAATACATGTCGACTCTTTACCAAACCCTTCGGGAAGTTTTGAGTTTGATTTTCTGTAGGGCGACAGCAGACTAGGCTCCTTAAGTTAGCCGGCGAGCACTCTTTGACCCTTCTTTCTAAATTATGTTTTGTCACATTCCTTTCTTTTCAAGATAGTGGTCATAGAGTTAGTATTCTATGTGTATTGGGTTTTATTCGTATATTTATTATACTTTAGGGAAAAGGGATAGGGAAAGGGGAGGTTGGAGTACCCATACACCGGTTTTACCCTACCGCTAGCTGCCAGTACCAAATCCGGCTATCCCGAGTTCCTATAGTTATTTATGTTTGTGTGTAGGCTATTTTGTGTTTTTGTAGTGCAGTTCACTTGTGGGTTGTGGCTTGTGATTGTAATTTTCGGCCATTATAGGTAATTACTGTTATCTTGTCATTATAGTCTAATAGCGAAGCGAGCCACAAGATCGTGATGTCCACTGTAAAACTTTTGGTGTGATAACTTCAAGTTTTGGGTACTATACCCTTGTTTATGTTCATATGAAGCTTATTTGTAGCTACTGGGCTTTATCAAAGAAGTTAATGTATCGACCACGGACCCTTTAGTAGCGAATGAGTTGGGAGATGTAAACTCCATTCGCTGGCGCTATTGGAATGTTGCTACAAATAACTAAATACCGAAGTTACTGTGAATTTAATTTCTGCATATGCGCATTTCAACAACTTATGTCTCTTCAGTGCAGATAAAATCTAAACGTTTGGAAGACCATAACTTCAAAGATATGTAAAAACTGATAGATAACAAATAACCAATATGATCTAAATATAAAGCCAAAATCAGCTAAGGACGGAACTTTGCATGAGGGAGATACTCCTTAGTTTTCAACAAAATTTACAAAAAATTAGATATTGTAAGGTTCCAAATGTAATCGGCTTTCGGGTCAGCAGCGAAGTACTGACTACTGGGCTGGTGAATACCCTCGAGGACTAACAGACCACCAGCAGTGGCATCGACCCAGTGGTAATACCGAAGTTACTGTGAATTTAATTTCTGCATATGCGCATTTCAACAATTTATGTCTCTTCAGTGCAGATAAAATCTAAACGTTTGGAAGACCATAAACTCAAAGATATATAAAAACTGATAGAGAACAAAGAAAAGGGAAGCTGACCATTGAAAAATGAAGTCATCGCGTTTGTCATACAGCTAAGTTTGAGGTCTAAATTTGTTGTTAATTTCAAATGAAATTCTAGGAATATAAGGTCAATGTTGAAGTCCCTTAATATCGAGCTCATTTGGATAGATCAGATGAAGAAAATTTTGTCTCAATATTTCAATGCCGGTTTTATGGAATACTTAATTCTAGGATAAAAACATTTATCTGTAACTACATGTAGTTTAAAATGGATATTTTTCGCTTGAAAATTGTGGTATGTGATTGCAGTTCCCGGCCATTGTAGGTGTTTACTGTTATCCTGTTTTTGTAATGTCATACAATTAAAATATCAAAGTGAAAGACACGAAATGAAAAAACGATGTACAAACATTCATAAAGACTTTGTGAATCACATTAGGGCATTTTCCATTTCTTTACAGTGAACTACTGCCTTGGGCCGTGTTTACACCACCAACATGTTTTGTAAACTTGTCTGCATTTAGCCTTGTTTGGACACTTAATTGTTTGACATGTAATATGTTCTCACATTAACACAATTTCAAATTACCAGCACAATTAATTTTTTTTCATCAGTCGTTTTTAGACCACAGTTACATTGGCTATCAGCTGTTAAATCTCGTGTTCAGTATAAACTCTATATATGTGGTTGGGGTGCCTTATAGATATGATACAGTAAAATATTGAGATTTCCGAAGTGCAATTACATTGTTAAAGAAAAGATCTATTGCATACACTGTAAAACTGACGTTAGGTCTAAAACACATTTAAAACATGTTAAGCCCTAAGCACGTTTAGGACTGTGATTAATTCCTAAGCACTTCATGGCTGATACACACGTTTAGGATTTAAACGTGTTAGAAGTGATAATCATCTTGGTTTAACACATTCTAAGCGCCTAAACACTTTCTAAACGTGTTGATAGCTAAACGTGTTTAGACAATTCAAATGAAACAACGACAGAAGAATACCGAAGGAACATGAAAGTGGTATTTACAAAAATCGAAGTCCAAAGACATGGCCAAAATAGTTGTTCGTGTAGAAGGCGCTGTAATCTTTCTTTGTTTTGGTTTTGAAAAGTGAAACGTGGCGATAATCAATGCAGAGGCTTGGTGTATTTTGAAGGGGAGATGTTGCTACATTACAGATTTATTTTTCTTCAAAGGTATGTGTATTTGACATTATTTTGATATTTATATAGAAGTTTGATGTTAATCGTATATATCATTAATTCCTTTTATTCAGTGTAAACAATGCAATTTGATTGCCTGTTATCCGGGTGTTGGTACTTTTTGTTACAACTTCCATGAAAGATTTTGATTGATTTTTTCATCACATTCACTATTATTCGAGGAGATTAGATTCTATTTTGTTTTATTTCTTTTTATGTCTTTCAGATAATGGAAGCTACAATTAGGGACTGATTTAAAATGGAGCACTTTCTCAATTAAATCAAGACAAAAGAGATGAATTTGAAATATTAGATAAACCATAAAAAAGAGGTACAAAGTTGTGCTAAGCATTACGTTTTGGGATCTAAACGCCAGTTTTAGAGTGTATTGTAGTTTATTTTCGCAATTACCGAAAAGATCACGTATATATTTCTGTAGTGAAAAATTTCGATAAATGTTGGTTTTCTAGAACCACTTTCTAAGTCAACACTTTCACGGTAACTTTCTGGTGGGAGTTGAGTGAGTACGTATAATTTAACACTATGAAGTCGAAAATTTGACGTAAAAATGCATACCTACTCAATTTCCCGCCAAAAATAATAACTCCGCAATTACTGTGAAACGAAATATTACATACGCCTTTTTTTATTATATATGTGCTTTTAAACTATAAATATACATGTGCGTTAATTTTATTACTTATAATTATCTTTAAGTATACATGTACTTAGTCTTAAAGAAAGTTTTGAATATGTTTTGACGTGACTTATTTTTGTAAATGGCAGAAAGTTTTAAATAAAAATAGAACAATTAACAATTAAGTAATTTCATAGCACTGAGAGATTATAAATGTCGGTGTGAGCTTTACATAGTATTCATAACTAATCTTAATGATTTACAAACGTCACATGAATTGTTAGATGTTAAAGTCGCAACAGTTATACCTGTCATGTAAGGACACACAAAGGTCAAAGAAAGCTAAATATGAACGTAGGTGCATACTAACTAACTAATTATCCTTGCTTTTTAATGTTTAGGATTTTAATCTACAACCCTCGTCGCTATATTTTAGCAATATCCAGTGGCGGATCCAGTCTTTTTGCTAAGAGGGGGGCCGACCCATAATTTTTTCAAAGGGGGGACCAAATTTTTTCAAAAAACCCTAGGAATTTTAAGTATTTTCCAACCTAAGGGTCCCCCGCCCCCTAAATCCGCCACTAATATCACGTGTCCCTTTTATACAATAAATTGTGAAAGTAGACATACTCAGGGAAGACAGTCGATCGCATCAATTTTAGAATATGTTCAATTACAACAAATGAATAGAATTTTCAACGATAGATTGTTTACTTTTGTGGAATTTATGTTATCTTCCTCTCTTGCATTATCTATCCTATCCTTGTTTATTTTTTATTTTTATATTTCTTGTTAGTGTAATTTTGAACACTGTTTTCATGATATAGTAGGTCTTGGAAGTTAATGTATAAAATTATGCTCTTTTTNCAAAGATTGCTCATTTTGTTCGGATCCAATTAAAAACATGGCTGCCAGCACAGAACATAGTTTATTTTCTCTCTATGGGAAATTCACATAAAAAAACGAGGCCACCATGCATAACATCGAAACCCCTGCTTCAGCATTTTGTCAGGTGAGCGATACAGGCTCAGTGTCTGAGCCTCTAGTTTAAAGACTAAAATTAACATCCGTAGCAGGAGAACTCCCTTTAAGCTATGAATCAAGATATTGAGTTTATCCCGAATCTACTCAATGACAGTTTGACGGGTGCTTTAAAAAGAATTTCACTTTCGTTTTTTTTTTGGACTTGACATAGATCTTATTGTTATGCTGGTTGTTTTCGTACTTTCGTATTATTGATGGGGTCTTATGTTTTTGCTCTTCTGATTATTCATTTTTGCCATGCCTCTGGACTTTGAACTAGGATGGCTAACGTATGTAAATTGAATTCTTTCGGTGTATGCTAAACTTCTAGCTAAATACACCAATGACATCCAAACATAAAAAGAACACTAAATTTAGATATCTAATATGCTAACGATTATTCCCTATTAACAGGGACCATTCAGAACAAAAAGTCCATTCCTGAACAATTATAGAATGGCCTGTCTTGAGGATATATTTTTTGTTTGTTAAATGTGGACAGAACTTTATGCTTCCGTGACATTTAAAAACGGTGCAGAATTTCGAGCACTGAAAACTTGTGTGGCGAACAGAGTCAATGTAGACATGCTAGAGGAGTCGCATATAAATCCAATAAGGAGTCAAATTGTGTCTTAATCTCCGCTTGAATAAAGATTTGACTGAATAGGTCAACTTCAGATTATAAAACAAAATCATTTGGAGATTGTGCACCAACAGTTTCGTGTCTACATTTCTTATTATTATAACTTATTCGCTGCTAGCGTTCATGATATGTATACAGCAATGTCGTCCACTGAGCGGAATTACTATCTCAAAAGCTACTTAGCCAGGGTTAAGCTAATAAACTCTTAACATTACATGTATCACTGGAGACAGTTTTATGTTTATCATCAGGATTGGAAGGAGCTTAGGTTACTTCAGGATTGACATACACCGAACTATACTAGGGGCCTTCTTGATCTCGCTTGAGGGGGTGAATATTGTTCACCTCTGGTTGAAGACCCTCGGGCGACGTCAAGATGTAGACAGGAGTAAAAGCCCTGCCCTTGATATACTGGAGTTTTCAATGTATTGTGTGCGTTTTTGTCACATGTACATTCACTCCATATCCTTTCATTTTTATCTCGAAGCCATGAAATGGCTGGAGAGATATTGATATGGCAAGAAAAAATCACGTGTCCCGCATGAGGCTTCAAGCCTATTNACAGCTCTAAAAGATGATCTTCGTGCTTCCAATAAAATATGTAGTGCGCAAGTTCCTTTCAAAATCGGATACATTTAGTATTTAAGTTTCTTGAGTTGAATACAGTGTTGTTTTATTAAACTGAAAACAATATGCATGTTAATCAAATTACTCGTTTTTTTACTCGTTGCTTATAGAAAATGAATGGCTGTCTTTATATCTGATGGGAAAACACGCCCATTGACCTTTATAAGATGTTTTTATTGGTTTAAAATGAAACATAGTTTTACGATAAACACGTCAGATGTGTATTCACACAGCTGAAGCGATCTATATTTAAAGTTTACATAAGTACACGTGTCCAGAAGCGCGATTAATTTAGTTTTATTACATTACGTTTATAAATTTTCAAAGTCAGTAACGTATTTATTGTTTTGAGTATCAATTAATGCTTAATAGATTTAGGGATCGGTGTTCTATAATTATGATTTAAATTATTTATTTAGGTCAAACATGTCCCCATTCATAGTTACAAAAAATCAATAACGAGTCGTTGTAGTGTGTATTCTTAAAATAGTGTAGTAAATGTTTCGTAGCATTCAAAATACGAACATCGCTATTTGTTCGTTCGAATTTTCGCACAAATTAATTATCAAGCGCAACTTGGCCAGTTACAGCGATTTTAAAGACTGAAAACTTCTTAAAAGACTCTCGCTTTGCGGTCGTCTTTTAAGAAGTTTTTACGCCTTTAAAATCGCAATAAGTGGCCAATATATAATAGCAATGAAATCAACATGCGAAATCACATAATCCGATTATTTTCACGTATTACGGACTATAACTTAATACATGCAGACGTATGCAGTAGTTCTTTGGATGACTACGAAGTTTTGCCACATGTAGAATTTCAGGGCTTCGAGATTCAGCTCCATCGGAGCTTTGATTCCTATTACATCGGACATTTGTTTTTTTATTTTTTTTATTACCTCCATTGTCATGCATTCTGGATTTTTGATGTTTTATTTTTTGCTTCAGTATTTATGAGAAATTTATATTGTTTACGTTCTAAATCTTGGAGTGACTATTCTGTGTACTGTAGGGAACACGACGTGATTATTGTAATCAGAATTTTAGTTGACACTTTTGAAAATTTAAGCGAAATTATAACTATCACTGTAACCTAACACGAGGAATATACAAATAAGATGATCGGATTCCTTTTTTGCATTGCTATCTATAACAGAAATCGTAATACAAAAGTGGCGATTTATAACAAATTACAGCGTACACTGTATTAAGGAAAACCAAATTATTGCATATTTGTAACTATACATATTACCATAAAATGTCTTTGTTAATTGTTTGAATATCCGTTTGCTTCATAATAAAATAAAGACCACACCGAATTTACATAACAATTAAATGTTGACTTTGTCCAATACAACTTTAAAAAAGGCATGCATAGAGCTTAATTTCTCACTTTTCAGACTTTGCATATTATGATAACGATAAATTAAAGTTTACGTTCATAAATAATATATTGAAAAGTAAAAACAGTAACAACTTACTGTCCTGTGTTGTAATACATACATGAGGAAAGACAGGGATTATATTTACATACATAATATGACCACGGATAAAAACGTGCAAAGAATGTTAATATTTTTTCTCAATAGCAAACAATTTTTATGAAATAAATCTTAGCAAATATGCATGAATACATCATCTACACCTGTTATTTTTCTGTTTTTTTTTTCTGTTAACTTTTTAGCTCACCTGGCTAATGCCAGGGTGAGCTTTTGCCATCACTTTGCGTCCGTCGTCCGTCCGGCGTAAACTTTTCATTCAAAGATCTTCTCCTCTGAAACTACTGGGCCAACTGGAACCAAACTTGGCCAAAATAGTCCTTGGGTGGTCCCTTACAAAAAAGTTTTTTTTTAGGTCCCCCGATTTCCAAGATGGCCGCCAGCGTGAAACATAGTTTTAACATTGGACCCTATGTGAAAACACTTTCATAGATCTTCTTCTCTGAAACTACTGGGCCAATTGAAACCAAACGTGGCCACAATAGTCCTTGGGTAGTTCCTTACAAAAAGGGTGTTTTTTTAGGTCCGCGCAGTTTCCAAGATGGCTGCCAGCGGGGAACATAGTTTTAACATTGGACCCTATGGGAAAACATTTTTAAAGATCTTCTCCTCTGAAACTACTGAGCCAATTGGTACCAAACTTGGCCACAATAGTCTTTGGGTTGTCCCTTACAAAAAAGGTGTTTTTCAGGATTACGCTACAATCAACATGGCCGTCAGAGGGGGACACAGTTTTAACATTGAACCCTATGGGAAAACACATTCAAAGATCTTCTCCTCTGAAACTACTGGGCCAATTAGAACCAAACTTGGCCACAATAGTTGTTAGGTGGTCCTTTGCAAGAAAGATGTTTTTCAGGTCAGTGCTATATTCAAGATGGCCGCCAGCGGGAAACATAGTTTTAACATCGGATCCTATGGGAAAACATTTTCAAAGATCTTCTTCTCTGAAACTACTGAGCCAATTGATACCAAACTTGGCCACAATAGTCTTTGGGTGGTTCCTTACAAAAAATGTGTTTTTCAGGATTGCGCTACATTCAACATGGCTGCCAGCGGGGATATAGTTTAACATTTGACCCTATGGGAAAACACATTCAAAGATCTTCTCCTCTGAAACTACTGGGCCAATTGGAACCAAACTTGGCCACAATAGTCCTTATGTGGTCCTTTGCAAAAAGTGTGTTTTTCAGGTCAGCGCGATATTCAAGATGGCCGCCAGCGGGAAACATTGTTTTAACATTGGACCCTATGGGAAAACACTTTCAAAGATCTTCTTCTCTGAACTACTGAGCCAATTGGAACCATACTTGGCCACAAAAGTCCTTAGGTGGTCTCTTGCAAAAAAGGGTGTTTTTCAGGATCGCACTATTATCCAACATGGCCGCCAGTGGGGAACATAGTTTTAACATTGGACCCTATTGGAAAACACATTCAAAGATCTTCTCCTCTGAATGTACTGAGCCAATTGGATCAAAACTTGGACGCAATAGTCATTGAGTGGTCCCTTGCAAAAAGGTGTTTTTCAGGTCAGCGCGATATCCAACATGGCGGCCAGCGGGGAACTTAGTGTTTCCCATGGGGACCAATGTTAAACTAACAGAGGTCTTCTCTCCTTTAACTAATTAGGGATATTGGATTTAAAGTTTAATTATATATAAGGGCTCTTATACATAAAATGTCTATGTTAATCAAGGGCCAGGTGAGCGATACAATATTTTACATTAAGTTGTCAATCTTAATTAATTTGGAGAAACAGATAAAGCCGATTTATTAGATTCTGTAGTTTTCATTTGGTGTTGACTGCGGAAATATATGATATAAGTACTCGATTATTCGTATGGGGTCAGGTTCACACAAGAGTGAAAAAAAAGACAACAGGCTATCCAAGTCCTTTGATTTTAGTTTTTCATATAAAGATGGTGTTCTTTCATGGGATAATTATAGATATAAAGCATACCTTCGTCTTATATACCCAAATATATTCGAAAATAAAGGGACAAATGACACATATACACCATCATCAGCATCATACCTTTATATTGATTACTTCGGGCGCCTGAATGAAAACAAAGCTGTACGACAAGAGTGATTTTATCCAACAGAGGCCGTCCTATTTTTAGCAGTAATATTTTCAAACCTCCGACTTATGACTTCTCAATTAAGTTGTTTATACCTCAAATATTCCATATGAAATGTTGCAACAGGGATAATTTGAGTGCATTTGCTATAAATGTTAATCTGTTAAATATTGTCAAAGTGTGAAATGTGCCTTTTTGGGTATCAAATTCACAAAATCATGCAGAATTTCATTTCATTATACTTGGAAGCTTATAAGAGAGAGTTATGATAATCAGTACCTAGAAAATATGAAAACAAACATCCAAATGGAAATTAGATGACAATAAGTCTTTTAAAAAAGAATTTGTTTGCAACTCGGTTTCAGCATTTAGATATACTAGAGTTCAACATGGCTATTTGGAGTTGTTTTCATTCGAATTCTTTGGTTTTATAACATCATTTTAATTTTTAATTTTCTAATTTTTTTTATTTTAGATTTCTGTTTACAGAAAGTTACATGATGACTTTCATCATTTTCACTTGGTAAGAGTGATAACACCCAAACGCGTAGAACCGACTGATGACCATGATGACAGCACTGAACTAATAACAAAATACGAAGTTACTGTGAATTTAGTTTTTGCATATGCGCATTTCGACAATTTGTCTCTCTCTCTTCAATGCAGATCAAATCAAAACATTTGAAAACCATAAACCGAAATATTTGTAAAATATGATTGAGAACAAATTACATGTACCAATAAGATTTAAAAAGGACAGCCAAAATCAGCAGGACAGAGCTATGCTGGAGGAAGATACTCTTTAAATCAATCCACACAGTCTCTGCGGTTTCCTGTTAGTCAATTAACAAAGTTTCTCTCTTCGAAAGCAGTCTTTCAGGACGTCGAATTGGGGTGTAAAATTACATGTCTGTCGCCACTCGCTTGACCGTTGCAATATCATTGAATTTGCCTCTGTATACGTAAAATCTTTACAGGAAAATCGTGTTAGAAATTTGTTACCTTCAAACAAGTATAAATTATGTTCTAATTTGTGGTGACTTTTAGCAATTTTACTATTAAGTTTGGTGTTACATTATCGTTTATGGCTTATCATTGAAAATAACAAGTTAATTTAATTTTTTTATTTTTTACTTCAGATCATAATTGTTAACATATATCAAATAATTCATTGCTTAAAATACATAAATAATAATACACACAATCAAACTTTCAATTGAACCATTTAAAGGATTTGGAAACAAGTTGTAAAAACTTATATTAATCCGTTTTCAGATCATTGTTGTTTTGTCTTATGTCAAGTGTTTTCCTCTTGCTTACCAAATCAAAAACGAATTTCACCTTTTTTCCTTGTGGATTTTCCAGAATTGTTTAGTATATATACTGGTTAACCAACTCAAATGTTTAACTTCCAAGTGTTATTTACTTAATATACGTTTATATCTATATTTAGTTTTCTCATGTCTATTTTCGGACGATTAGTCCTTGTTTTTTTAAAGAAATTCTCTACAGCTGCTTTTAAAAAAGGTATAATCCAACAGTATACCAGTACTCTAGTTTCGTATACATTAACTTTCAAACTTTCATTAGTTTTTTTTGTCATGTACTTAAAATCTTACAAATTATAGCACAAAAATTAATTTATATGTTAGACAGACTGAGATCAAACAGCTTCAAGTTGAAAGTATTTCATTTGATCTTTCGCATTTGATATGAATTATCAGTTTTATATTATAAGAATTCCGTGCAATTGTATTCATCATATTGAAAATATTCTAATCGACTGTATTGATTTGGCATCAGACACACTATCCATATTGCCGATATTCAAAAAACGTCGCTGGCGACATTCTTTCGATTTTTAAAGCTATCAATTTATTCGTCGATTCAACTTAATTTTGTTTTAATTTATAAATGGAATTATTACAATGAACATCATCACGGGAAAACTATGTATATGTTCCAGACCATACGCGTATTTGGACCGTACGCGTACGGTCCGGACCATACGAGTATTTTTTCGAAATACCCATACGGTCGGCCTGTACGCGTATGGTCCGACCGTACGAGTACGGTCTAGCTATTGCAATGTCTTGCGTGTATTGGATAATATATCAATAAATTAATCTACCGTATACAATATAATTTAATAAGATAACCTCTAATGGTAAGAAACTAATAAGATTTTCTAAAAATCGTTATTTTAAAGAAAATATAAGAGAAAAATAAGAATTTACTTTACTGTAATTATGTTTTAGAGATGACTTTATAAAATAGACTTGAACGTTATTCGAGATAAAATAATGAAAAAAACAATGTTTCGTAAAAATTAAACGGAATGTTAATTGAAGTATATTTTATGGTGTTCTTGTCAGAAAATCATGCAAAAAATATCATTGAAAACTACCTATAAAGAACAACAACTATTTCTCCAATTACCCCCAAAAAGGTGCAAATCCCAAAATCTCGTAAAGGGACGGCTGGTTAAATGTAACAGCGGAAATTACACAATGATCTATGTCCACGAACAAAACTTCTAAATGTAAAAACGAAGTTTATGTATTACCTTTAAAGTTTGTGTGAAAATGTGAAAATGTTTTTTTTTTATTTCAGTGCTTCTCTAATTTCATTTCAGTTATATTAGTAATTTATTATTTTTGTCAAGACATAATAATTCATACGGTTTTCAGTGGTAGTTAGTGCTATCAGTTTTGACTGTAACTTACTCCTTTGTTTGAATAATGAATGTACTGGTCCAGCTCGTAGCAGACCGTACACGTATACTCATACGGTCCGACCGTACGCGTATGGTCCGACCATACGCGTACGGTCGGACCATATGAGTATACGCATACGGTCCAAATACGCGTATGGTCTGGAACATACTGGAACATATATAGTCTTCTTCTATTATTTCTTAGAAACAATATGGTTTGTGTGCATGATAGTATATACTTGTTTACTGGTAAACCGTACAAACGACCGATTGATACGATCATCGATGTTTGAATCGATGCAGGACATTGGTGTTAAGATTTCTGATATCTTACATCATTCTTAGCACAATCACGAATTGATTTTGGATGAAAAAAACGACAATTATAAGTCACTTGATGAAACAAATGAATTAAATTCTTATAACATATTTGAATAAAACTGTTATTGAAAAGTACCCAAACTCAGATCACTTGTTCCATACAAATTCGTATTTAACAAACAATTATTAAACATCAGCATGAAAGATGTATCTATAACCTTCATTTTGATGTATGCAGTATTATTCAAATGTTAGTTATTTTTTTTAATTTGATTTTACTCAACACTACATGTAAAAATTGGGATACGATCTTCGACCGATTCATTTCATTGAATTCTACGATCATCAGCAGAGATCAGCTACGATCAACAGCTGTGTTTTTGAGACATCTAAGAGCACAAAACTAATTTCCAAAGGTTAATCAAAGTATAAAAAGGTTAATTTACAAAAAATATAATATTGATGATTTATGATTTGTAAAAATATATCTGGCAGCATCTATATATCTTATATTCACTGAATTTAATGCACATGGGTTTACAAGACTTAAGTTCAACAATACTGTTCCTAACACAACAATAGATAGCAGCTCAACTGTGAACGTTTACTGTCCTATTTCCGTAGAGTTATAGTAGTAGTTTTAATAAGAATAAACGTACTTTAGAGTAAAGACGGGGGTGAAAAAATGCATCATGTATAACAAAGTGGTATATATTGTTTCATGTTGTTAATTTTTTAAGAGATTGACAACTGATATTATGTGGGAATGGATGAGGTTTTTGAGAATTCAACTTCAATTCTGAACTTTGTTTAGTGTAAGTATTTTTTGGCTGTATGATGACCATTTACCGTCTTTTCAGTATACGACTTTTGATTTTCATTATGTGGCTTGTCCTAACTTGTTGCATTTGTATGTACCAAAGGTCACACAGAGATCCAAATTCCATGCATATGTGTTGCTCCGCGGCTGTTGAATCATTATTTTTTATTTGGTAATGCAATGTTATGAACCACATTTGGAGCATAACATGAAAAAAAAATTATGATCAACGTCATTCTATTTAATTTCGAACAATGTGAGACAACGGTAGGAGAATGCTGAAGGAAACAAAGCTCAGAGACATGGCAAAGACCAAAATAGAGAAAAATAAAGACATGAGACAGCCACAAAGAACGCCAAAAACAAAAACAAAAACAAAAAAAAAAACACAACAGTCAGAACTAAAGTATTTAAAGTGTGAACTCCCATAAAACCGAAGAGAGACACCAGATGCCCCGGAAGGAAAAGCATGTCCTAAACCACACGCAGCATCGATCACACTGTCAGTGTGTCAATGCAGGCTTAAGTCAAAACCGGTAATTTCAAATCCACGAAGACGTGAAATTTAGCTGAAAATGTTCGTTTTCATTTGGGACTCCGACACTTCATATCTTTCAATGTCATGATGACGGCTACATAATTTCTGGTGGGATGAAAGTAGCATATGTAAAACAAAATCCACGACTCAGCAGGGGTCCTGTTTTTATAAAGTTTTGGATATCTCCCGTCATTTTGAATTTCCGTTTTATGTACTGGTTTGCAAGTGAAATCTTTTTTAATCTTTGAAGGTCAAGAGTCAGGCTGCAACCATTCCGTAGACTTGTTGCAAAATGTAGTAAAATGGAAATAATTAGATGACATCACTTAACATTGACATCACTTTGACAGTTTTCTTTCATTATATTTCATTTAACATATTATATGCACAAAAGGGTAAAAAAACGATTGGACATTAGCGATATCAACATTTAAATTGTTTTCTCCCTTAGAATTGGACTTGGACCCAAACTTTGCCACAATAGTCATGTTGGCACCTGCAAAAAAGCTGTTTTTCACGTTCGCCCTATACCCAATATGACTGCCAGCGGGGAGCATTGCTTAACAAAAACACATTAATCTGAAACTGCTGCACCAATTGGAACCAAACTTGGCCATAATAATGTTTAGGTGGTCTCCAGCAAATAATGTTTTCAGGTTACCTATTGATTAAGATGGCGCCAACGGGGGAAACATACTATAAGCATTGAATAAAACTTTCAAAGATTGTCAAATTGTAACCAAATTTGATCAAAATAGTTTTTTAGTGATCCCCTGTAAAAAGGGTGTGTACTTTATCCAGATTGCCGCCAGTCGGGAACATTGTTTAATAGGACCTTATGGAAATACTTTCAAAGATCTTCTCCCCTGAATCTTCTTGGTCATTCTAGCTGAAACTTGACCACAAAAGTCTTTTGGTCGTCCCCTGTAAACAGTTTTTTCAGGTTTTCACCCTTTCCAAGGTAGTTGCTATCAGGGTACATTTCTAACATTGGAATCGATGGTAAAATTCTCCTCCAGATTAGACACTTCTACATTTGTATTTAATGTTTATTAAACTAACAAATATTCAGGACATACACTACTGCTTGTTCATTGACAAGATGAGATGGATCTTCTTGGAGCCAGATGAGCGATACAGGCTCTCTTGAGCTTCTTGTTTAGATTTCCCATTGTTTTGCCTTTATCTGCACTGACTTCGCAAGTTGCTACAGCGACCATCTGTAGATCTGAATACAGCAAAATATTGTGTTATTTCAATGCCGGTAAGTAAACGAATGAGAGTTCAATAATTAATCCAACAGACAACAGGAAAAGGCACACAGAAATCAAAAGCTTAATGGCATGGAAAGACTGAAAAAAAGAGGTGTCTGTGAGATTCGACTAATATATTTGTTGAAAGTATTTAGGCTAAAGTAAAAAAATGCAAGTTGAAGGTGCACTTAGGTGATCCTCTACGAGCCTTTAATATCAGTAAATATAGGTATCGACAAAATTACTTAACAAAATTAAGTACAAAAACATCATAGTAACCATAAACATTTGATGAATCAATCTGAAAATATCAGATGCACAGCTTATATGGTACTTACTATCATGCAGGTATTCTGGAGATGGTCCAAGGAGGGTCGAGATTACAACAGACAAAAATATCTGCCAGTCATGGATGGACGGACGGGCAGAGGGACGAACAGACAGACGCACAAGCTGAAACCAATGTACCCTCAAATTATTTGCGGATAGGTATAAAGTGGAAATATAACCCTTTGTTCGTTTTTGTTCACGGCTGTTGAATGTATCGTCACTTGGATCAAATCTGCTGTTGAACGTGTCATATATCGGCCGGAGATCGTATCTTATTTTCATTTTGTTGTGTCAAGTAATATAAAATTTAACAAAATTACTGACATTTGAATAATACTGATTACATCAAAATGAAGGTAATAGATGCATCTTTAATGCTTGTGTTGAATAAGAGCCAGTTAAGTACGAAGTTGTATGGAATAAGTGATTGAATTTCATGATCTGCGATATTTTGGCGTGATTTTCAGTAACAGTTAGATTCAAAGTCGACCGAATTGTACAAGTTAAAAGAATGTAATTTATTTTATTACATCAAGTGACTTATAATAATCGTTTCTACATCCATATCAATTCGTGGTTCCACTAAGAATGAAGTTCAATATAAAAAATAGTAAACCACTGCACGTAAATAAAGATAGTAACTAATAAATAAATACCGCAGTTACCGTGAATTTATTTTCTGCATATGCGCATTTCGACTATTTATGTCTCTTCAGTGTTTAAAAAAAACTCCCAGAAAAGTGCGACACAATTCGTGTCGCAAAATCGCAAGTTTTATACAGGGGGAAATCCGTAGCTCATTAGTCCGCAAAATCAGAAAAAAATAAAAAGACATATAGAGCTACTGTTCCGCGGCTATATTAAAACACTAAAATTACATTTCAAAACCAAAAGCCAATTACAATATCTCAGATATATCATCTTTTAATAATTCAACAATAACAAAATTAATCATATCTAAACAAAAAATAGTCTCGCATATCCTTGGTTTCAACCAATCGATGGTTACAACTGATATGAATGAGAGGTTGACCTACGAGCCTTACGTTCCATCCTTTGTAAGGCTGGTACTCTTTAAGCACTATTATTGAAATTTTTAGTCCTTATATGTGCTTCATTGGTTTTGTATTCTCTTTTCAATGTATATATTTTTAAATGTTACAACTCAATGAAGAACAAATAAAGGGATATGGAGTAAATGTACATGGGACATAATCCCTGTAAATACATCACAAGATTACGCAAATATAGCAATGCTTCTACGTCTTCAGTACCAGTATCTAAATAATGTCTTCCTAATGTCTTTTGTTTATTTGTTTTGTCTTTGTCATACTGTCTCAATTCGTGTTGCTGTTAATTGTCGTAATTTTGGATTTATGATTTTAGAATTTCCCCTTTCCTCGTTTTTGCTTCGGTATTCGTTTGCCGATGTATTCCTTTATTCCCTTGTAGGAAAACTTGTCAGGATAACTGTCGGTTACAATTCTTTACAAGCTTATATTGTAGACTTCCGTTTCCACCACATTTCAACGCAGATGATTTTATTCAATTGGGCGGCATGGCTAGTTTTTAAAATCAAAATTACTTTAAAGTTATGATTAAAAGGGTAGACCTTATAACAAACGGGACTTGAGCTTTGGTCCAATTCCAAAAACGGATTGCTTTTTGACGCATCATTCATAACCACCCCTAAAAATGATTGCAATAGCTTACATTGGCCTTGTAAGCCAGTTGACCAAAAAGATGAAATTCTGGTAGTGCTTAATACAGATCGGTTTGTTCACGTTTCTCCCACTTTCTAATTTTCTGATTCACGTTTTTCCCACTTGTGTCAAACAATAGCTGAGCTTAGTGTTTTTATAGCAATTAAAACGGTTTATATTGGCAGAGTATAGTGAGACCTGGATGAAGTGAGAATTAAATTTATTTCTATAAAATTACAGCACGTTTTTTTCTAATAAATTTCTGAATTATCAAAGTTCGAAAATATTTATATAATTATGTTCTTTTTATTAGCCGAATTGCGACGAAGTCGAACTCGGCTTATAATTTGATGAATGGTGTCTGGGCGTCCGGCTGTCCGGGTGTCCGGGCGTCAATTTTTGGTTTCCGCATGATTTCTTGAGAGCCACATGTCATATCCAAATTAACTTTGCACAGACATGAGTTATGATTAGAGAAAGATCCCTATTGATTTTGAGGTTTGTGTGACAAAGGTCAAGGTCACAACTTCTAAAAATAGAACAAAAATTTGACTTATCCGTTTCCACACAATATCTCCAGAACCACATTGCACATTCAAATGAAACTTGGCATAGACATGAGTTGTGATCAGAGGAGGAACCCTATGGATTTTGAGGTTTGTGTGACAAAGGTCAAGGTCACAACTTCAAAAAATGTAGCAAAAATTAAACATTTCAATAAAGCGTAAAATCACAGGTTTGGTATTATTTGATAACAAAAATAGCTAAAAAAAGTTTTATTGTTCATACAAAAGTAATTTTTTATATTGCTTAAACATGTAAATTCATTTCATAGTTCTAATTATATTCACCAACACACTTTTTGGATGTCAATAACGTAAAAATAAGATATATTGAAAAGCCAAAATTAAACCAGAGGATCCCTGGAGCCTATATCGCTCACCTGGCTTTCAGTTGCCACAACCAAGCTAAGAGATTGTAAATTATACAGTTGAACTTAAGTCTCTCAAATTTTGGTAGAGCAAACACCACCATTAACTTGGACTCTATTTTAAGTCTGATAATGTTTTACTGTACTTCTTTGTTGGGCTTTTTGACAAAAATTGTCTTTCTTAGGACCACTTTCGACACCAGTTTTAAAGTTGAGACATCATTTGGTAAATGGCAGTCAACAAACAATTTTTAAATCCATATCTTTAAGTTACAACATCAATATCTATTTGGAAACCAAATTTCATTGAAATCGGACAATGTTGAATTTTCCTGCCTTTTTGGTGCCATTTTGAAAATGGCAGTCAACAAACAATTTTCAACACCGGTTTTGCAGTAGTGACATCAATATCCACTTGGAAACCAAATTTCATTGAGATCAGACAATGTTTATTTGGCAGCCATTTTGAAAATGGCGGTCAACGAATAATTTTTAACATCAGTTTTGAAGTTGTTACATCAATACCTTTTAGGAACCCAAATTTCATTGAAATCGGACAATGTTGAATTTTCCCGCCTTTTTGGCGGCCATTATGAAAATGGCAGTCAACAAACAATTTTCATCACCGGTATTGCAGTAGCAACATCAATATCCACTTGGAAACCAAATTTCATTGAAATCAGACAATGTTGTATTTTTCTTCCTTTTAGACACCCATTTTGAAATTGGTGGTCAACGAAAAATTTTCAACAATGGTTTTGAAGTCGCAACATCAATATCTATTTGGAAACCAAATTTCATTGAAATCAGACAATTTTGAATTTTCCCGCCTTTTTTGGCAGCCATTTTGAAAATGGCGTTCAACGAACAATTTTTAACATCAGTTTTGAAGTTGCTACATCATTACCTTTTTGGAAACCAAATTTCATTGAAATTGGACAATGTTGAATTTTCCCGCCTTTTGGCGGCCATTTTGAAAATGGTGGTCAACATAAAATGTTCAACACCGGTCGCTACATCAATATCTTTTTGGAAACCAAATTTCATTGAATTCGGACAATGTTGAATTTTCCCGCCTTTTTTGGCAGCCATTTTGAAAATGACGGTCAACGATAATCTTCAACATCAGTTTTGAAGTCGCCACAGCATTGCAAACATTTTATCAATTGACACTTAATCTTCATCTTCTATAGTTTTGGAAATAAGAGATGAAAAATATGAAAATAATGAAAATTCCGTGAAAAAAAGGCAATAACTCCTACGAGGGTTTTGCATTATCTTCAAAATTTCAGGGTAGGTAGATCTTGACATGCTGAACATTTTTGCAATGAAAGTTGACTTGTATCTCTTATAGTTTTTCTGATAAAAAATTAATAAAGTTAAAATTTTGCAAATTTTACAGAAAAAGGGCAATAACTCCAAGACGGGTTTTCGGATTTTCTTCGAAATTGCAGGGCAGGTAGATCTTGCTATGCTGAT